>CM066321.1:182998849-183237777 GCA_033807775.1 Saussurea involucrata
AATGACCTGGTCAAGTTTATACATGCATTTGACGGTGCTATCGAAAAGCAAAGGAACAAGCATCGCATCCTCGAGTTCATCACAAGAAACACTTTCCCTCGATGTGCTACCCCGCTGGTGATTGAGAGGCATGCTTCGGAGATATATACACGGACTGTTTTTAAAGAGGTTCAAAAAGAGATTAAGAAAGCCGCGTATCATTGCGGTGTCGTGTATCTTGGAGAAGATGGTGATATCAGAAACTACAAGGTTTTACACAAAAATATAAAGGGTATTACCAAGTATTCGTATCAGGTATGTTTAATTCTATTTTTCGTTTTCACAATGTAGTCGACCTATATTAAATACTGAACATCAATTTCGTATGATATTTTTATAAGTATAATCAATTCTTTATTGTGTTTCACAGGTTTCACACAACACTTTGACGGACATGATGGAATGCGAATGCAATTTTTTTCCCCGTAATGGTACCCCGTGCCGCCACATGTTCAAGATTCTGCTTAATTATGACGTTATTGAAATACCTGATATTCTCATATCTCGTCGATGGACCCGGTCTTTGGTCCCTGTTGAAGTTCAGGCTGCCCGTGCATGGTATGGTGAGGTTGACGTAGAGAAGGAGCGTTTGATCAACGGTTTGTATTCGAGGCTTGATTTGTTGGTTAGCCGAATTAGAAACGATAAAAGCAAGATGAATGTGCTAACGGAAATGATGGATAATATGAAACTTGAGTTCCAAGTCGATGATATAATTCCATCTGCGTCCGCGGATAGAGCCGAAGCGCTTAGGGAATGCTATGGTGTAGACGTTCCTAAGGAGGTTAAGGCGTTACCACCAGCTGGGATACGAAACAAAGGTTGCGGTACCGGAAAACGATTGGTAGGTGCGCTGGAGAAAGCGGTCAAGAAGTCCAAGAAGCAGAAACGTATGTGTAGGGGGTGTAACATTCTGGCCGAACATGATTTAGGGAATTGTCCAACGCGAAAAAACAACCGATAGGGGATGCTACTTTTTTTTCACAAGATTTTCATATTTATACTATTTTCTTGTTGGTTTTGGCTATTGGTGATGCAGACTGATTTTAGTATGTCTATTGAACATAATTTCTTTATTATTGTTCCATAGTTTTTATTACTTAATGCTATGACATTTCATATCGTTATGTCAGTTGTGTGTTTTTTTATTTACTGTTATTCATAGAGTTTTTTCAAAAGCTAATTATCCAAGTTGTTTTTGTATCAATTCGCAAATGTTGTAGTCTCATATATCTCCTGTTCTACTGTGCTACATATTTGTTTCGTATCATTTTAGGTGTCTCATGTTTTGTGTGTTGTGTTTATTAAGTGTTTTTAAGTGAAGCATCTAATCGTTAATGTGTGTGTAATGACAGTTGATTCTTTATAATGATATGAAACATGAATGTAAACAAAATATACTCATAAAAAGAATGTGCGCGTCATAGATAAAAAGTCTAATTAAAATCAAAACACCAAATGTGAAACGCCAGTCATTTGCAAGTGTTAATAATCACAAAACAGCAAAAAAACCCTTAAACAGTTAATATTTTTCATAACGTATAATATTTTTTCATAACATAACTATTAATATGAAAACAATTAAACACATAGACATCAGACAACCACATAGTTGTAAAAACTATAGTTACGAAAAATTAAATAGTTGATATATAATATAAACCAACAAATATCCAACTAACATCCAAAACACCAACAAATATCCAAAGTAATCAAAAACCAAAACACCAACAATTATCCAAAACACCAACAATTATCCAAACCAAAACACCAGCAATTATCCAAACTAAACAAACATCCATCAATTTTTTCAATTGGTTGTCCAAAGTAAACAGCCAATGTGCATCAATACTTATCAAGTCGATCTGACCGAGTAGATTTCGCACAATCAAGGATCTGCAATTGTGATCGCCTGTCCATACCGTAGAACCGTGCTATCTCCGATTGCACGTAATCCCGCCTAATGTTCCAGTCGCTCAAGAGTATTTTTGCTGTGTATTTTTTCCGTAGTCCCTCCAGTTGCCTTGCTTGTGCTGGTCCCTCCCTTTCAAGACGTGTGACTAAACATTGGCTCCCTCCACCCATGTAGCATTCCATATGCCTCATCACGAAAACACCGCAATCCACGTAATTCCTTCTTGTCTGCCAACTTGTGATAAGTCTAACTTTTGGGAAGTTCTTTATAACTTTAGAAGCTGGATGACGTGTGTCTTTCATGTGTGTCGCCATCATTATTTGCTTTACATGACAAATATACTTGTTCATTATTCACCGGCGCGGTTAAATCAAGATTGATTGTGTGTTATTGAAAAATATACTTACCAAAATGTTGACATCACTTTCGCACTTCTCACTTATACCGCTTCCCAAAGACGGCTGCTGTTGGTTGTCTATTATTTCAATTAGGTTACTTTTTAGGTTGAACACCACACAGTAGTAGTGTCGATCTTGCATGATGGGAAAGAAGATCTGATCATATTTATTTTATCAGTCACGTAATGTAAAATTACACAATTAAAACAGGAACAAACAATTTATCACAAATACTTTTTTTTTCATACCAGATCGACGTTTTTCAGGTTGACGTTTTCAACTTGGTGTTTTGTTGCCTCTGCGATGTTCCTTAAGAACCATTCATATCGCTTATTATAGTCGTATATATTTCCCAACAAGACCCCACCTTCCTGAAAACGTTTTTTTTACCTTTTTTAGAATACGAAACACCAATAAATGGTAATGATTCAAAAATTGTTATTAATACTCACCAGAACCGATGTTTTGAAGAAGAACCGTCTCGGGGAATAGACGCTTCTGTATTTCTCCTCGTAGTTCAGAATGTCTACCCACCCATCAACGACGTTGGTAAGTATATGCTCACTGGCAGCCAAGCTTTCCTTTCCCGCACGAACTATTTTTTGATCCGTACTTGACCAGTACATCATGTCACTACATTTCCAGAACGTAATACATTTTATAAATATTAATAATTCATGCAAATTTTGTTAAAGGTAAAAAATTAATAAATTTAATGAACTTACTCCATGCCACCATATCCAGCTAAGCAAAATTCGTGGGCTTTCTTTTCGTCATTTGTCAATGCCATACGTACATCGACAGAGCGCTTAACGTATGGTGACCTCATCTGATTCCCAAGTTTTGTCTCCCGCTGGCTTGCCCTACGCTTCATGTCACCACCTATCATAATCTCTTCCCTTTTGTCTTCCGCCATGTACTGAACAACCTTGTTATTCTCCAAGTCAGGAGTTGACGCATCACAGTTTAACGAAGATGGAACTGCATCTTTTGATCCCGCACGCACAGATCTCTGAACTATGTCCTCGTCTATTTTATTGAACGTTTGAGTGCACCATATCTGTGAAATCGGTGTCGGTGTAACTTCAAACTCCAGCTTTGTTGGTGTAACCCCCGCGTAGCTATCATTCTTCCCTTGTTCCTCCTCATAGCTTTCTATCTCACGTTCGTCATCTGTCTTTGCATCATTTCTGATAATCGTATCGAATTGTTCCTTGTAGTTGTCGAAATTCACATCCTCCGGAAACAAATCCATCGCCTCCTTTATCAAGTTGCTGACGTCATGCTTAGTGCAATATATGTGATCCAAGTGTGCATCTATTTTCGCCATATATTCCTGTTTTCACATAAGATGATATTTATTAGTAATTTGAGTTGATTCATTTGCATAATAACAAACATCCAAATTATGAAATAAGTAGATTAGTCAACATAAAACATATGAAATACATATATCTGCCAACATAGAATATATGAAATTCAAAAATTATTATGAACAACATCGTTAACAAAACTATGAAATACATACATACATACCTTCCTTAGTTCATATTCGTCTTCAAAACCTTCGCCTTCGTCATCATCATCTACAAACCCACCACCTGTTTCAAGTGGTTCGCCACCTGTCACCGACTCGTTCACTGCATGCACCACATCAAATGCTAGAGTGATATCCTCATTCGGTATGTCAAACCCATCAACCACATCAATATAAACACCATCAGATCCCTGCAGTGAAACACATGTTGTTATATAATTTATACCCATGTGTGTGTTTTTTTAATTAAAAACGACGATTTGCCAAACACACATGTTTTCACCGTAATATACCTTGTCTTTTCTGTTTGATTTACCATTTTCATTGCTACACTCTTTGTCTTTTCTCTCAATCCCTTTTGTAACCTATGTTAGAGAGTGTTAAATGTTAGTTTTTCATAAGTAGATACGTCAACATAAAACATATGAAATACATATATCTTGTTCATATGAATAACATCGTTAACAAAACTGTGATGCGTCAACTATACCTTCCTTAGTTCATATTCGTCTTCAAAATTTTCTGCTTTGTCATCGTCATCCACAAACCCACCACCTGTGACCGACTCGTTTACTGCATGCACCAGCCTATCAACCACATCAAATGCTAGAGTGATATCCTCATTCGGTATGTCAAACCCATCAGCCGCATCAATATAAACACCATCAGGTCCGTGTAGTGAAACACATTTTTTTATATAATTTATACCCATGTGTGGGTTTTTTTAATAAAAAATGACGATTTGCCAAACACCCATGTTTTCACAGTAACATACCTTGTCTGTTCTGTTTGATTTACCATTTTCATTGTTACCCTCTTTGTGTGCTGATATCTCAATCCCTTTTGTAACCTATGTTAGAGAGTGTTAAATGTTAGTTTTTCCAATTAAAAACGCAGGTCGTTATGAATTTTTTGTTAAACGGTCATAATATGTTTGTTACGAAAATAATAATCAATCAATCTGATACAATACCTCTTCCGCAGTTTTTGTCGCCGCAACTGTTACATCACCCTAAAATAATCGATTTGTGTTAAATTTATTTTCTAAAACCATTTACACATGATCAATCAGTTAGTTAATAGTTAGTAATTACCATCTCGTTCACAACAACTCCTTCACCTTTCTTTTCATATGTCTTTACAGTCTCCATTTCAGTTGACTGTTTAGTATTTTTCAAAACAAAACCGTATAGTAAATATAATTAAGAACAAACATTGAAATACAATAAACTTAGTTTCAGTTAACAATGTACCTGATTATCGGTACTCGTATGAGCAGATATGTGCGTTGAAGTATCCTTATTCACATGTTTAACCGGAGCATTCCTCTTTCTACCTTTTGAAACCGTTTTTTTGTCTGATTTAAGACTTGCTAGTTGGGCCTTACGCAATCCGCCATTAGCGAAACCGTATTTCGTCCTGTCACGAAGCTTCGACATCGTCCAAGTGTGCAACGGTAGCAGAGTCCGATCAACTTCAACAGATGGACATGACGTCATATGGACATACAGCAGCTGAGTACCGAAGGCATATAGTTATTGCGTTTTTATCAAAAAAGATGAAAACATCATGAAATCAATAAATAATACCGTTAGGAATGTGAGGGGCCCCGCGTAGAAGCTGTCATATGTGTCACGCTTCCACTTCCGTTTGCTTCTGCGAAGACTTTCTATGATGTAACGGCACCAATTTATTCTCGGAATCATATCAGTGTAGCTAATCTTTTTAAAAAAAAGATTATGGCAGTTTCCAGATGGACTGCATTCTGCCATGGAATTCACAAAAAGTACCAGGAAGTTTAACCTGAACATCTCTCCTGAGTCAGGTGAATCAAATATTGCGTGTGACACATCCAACGGTCTCGGCTTATCTTTCTTGTAAGCTGCCTCCCATCGTCTTATCATGTCAGAACTTCTTGGGTCCACATCTTGCGTGTCTAAGTTGATTCCTCCCAACTTTAGACCTAAAATCTTGTGAACAGTCTCCTCGTTGATCCTGATTGATGCCATCTCTAACTCCAGTTCCATACTTTCTGGATCAAAATTGTCGACCACGTAATAACCAAGTTTTGATGGGATCCCATTAACCGTCATTTGCAGCAACGACTCAAACCCCATTTCCCTAACAACTGCCTTTTGTTCCTCATTTAGAAAACAACATGTCTGATGTAAAGTTCCTGGTGACGTTCGAGTCCTAATTCCATTAACCCCAGAAGGCTTCTTACCCATTTTCTTCCCCTTTTCCTCTTTTTCCCCCCTTTTTTTGGGTGATGCACTTGCTGCTTTTATGTCAGCCACCGCTACATGAAAACAAACCAAAGTTTTCTCGAAATGCACACAAATAGTAACACATTTTGTTTCAGATTTCCAGAATTTAAAATACTTACCCAAATTTGTTACGGGTACTCGTTGTACAAAGTCGTCGTCATCCATAAAGTCAGCACGCCGTTTCGTCCGTGAAAAATCTAACATAATAAGGTTTCTTAATATTTCCTGGCTTTGTGCATGTCAAGTTGTTAGTGGTAAAATGTTAGGCATCATTCATTACCCTTTGAATCTTTTTTCACCCCAACGGCCTTTTTTGTTCCACTTCTTGGTGTTCGCGTGTTTTCTGGTCGATCTACATTAGCTTAACTCAATATTAGACGGTTTGATTACAGTTTTAAAGTGTACGTAGAGGTATACCTATTTCTAGTTCCATCAAACCAGTTTTCATAACAAAAATGTATGTGTTTTTTTAGTTGCAATCATACCTGGTCCTTTAGATCTCTTTCGTTTCTTTCCCTTACCACTTGCCCTACTTGCTCTATCATTTGACGACTCTGCACCCCGGTGAGTTCCTTATGTGAAAACAACACAAGTCAGTCTTTCATAATAAAGCATATAATAATTTATTTTATGAAATAAAGCATATCTGTATGAAATAACGTACATGCTGTCATACACATTTTCATACAAAAATCATCAATGTATGTTGACTTCACCCGTATTAATAACTGTTATATACCTGTCCGTTTTGATTTTTTTCTTCCACGCCCCGGGACGTCAATTATCTCCTCATCTGTGCCGTCCTTTTGATGTTCTGGTAATGCTATTTATTGAGTTTCATTAACACATGCATTTAAAAACTATGGTAAACAAGTTGATAAACAAGTTGTTGCATTAGATATAGGAGGTTTACCTTCTTCGCGCTGGCTCATATTTCCGTCCTTTGTACCAGAAAAACTTCTCGTTCTCGCCCCTTGACAAATTTTAATATTCTCATTGGTTGATAATAAATACTCACATAATTGGACATACAGATGCGTTATACATTAATACAACGTCCGTACGGTAAAGCATATCTTTTCACATGTCTAACAACTTCAAATGTTCTCACATGCTTAACAGCGAGACATCTACACAAGTTTAAAATATATATATATATATACACATGTTTTTACTATCTTCTATGCCAATCTTGAAAAACAACAACTTGTTTTGTTCTTGCATCAATGGCACATATTGCATACTTCTAATGTCTTTACAAGCCGTACAACTCTATAAGTGTTTGATATCAATGATTTTTTGATGTCATTTTATATGTGATGATTTATGAAAGATGACAAATTACATACATGTAGTTATAGTTATTGAATAATACAGCAAAGAAACCTTTTAAGAAAGGTTTATTGATAAGTCCATAACTTAGCCTTTTAAGAGAGATGTCATGAAAAGTCCAGCAAAGAAACAGCAAGTCATCAAGTATATCTTAGCCTTAGTATGTATCAGGCTTCTTTTAAGAAATATGCCATGAAAAGTCCATACTGGACCAAACAACTACACATGTTTGTCAGGTGTACACATGTTTATTCACGGATTAATCTATGTATGTACACATGTTTTCACAGGACTAATTTCCCAGGATTAATCTATATGTGTACACATGTTTTCACATATGTGTCCACAAAGTTAACAACTACACATGTACACATGTTTTCAGAGGATTAATCTATATGTGTACACATGTTTTCACATATGTGTCCACAAGGTTAACAACTACACATGTTTTCTCAGGTGTAATACATATACATATACTCACGTTGAAAATGGTGAACTATGAAACCTAAAACACAACTACACATTTACATATGTTTTCACATCTACACATTTACACAGTTTCAAAAAATATGTACCCATGTCTTCATAGTTTCACAACTACACATGTACCCATGTTTTCACAGTTTCACAACTACACCTGTACACATGTTTCCCATGTTTTCATTAAAAAATGGTGACCTATGAAACCTAAAACACAGGTTTTCACAGTTTCACAACTACAACTGTAAACATGTTTTCATAAAACAATTGGTGACCTATGAAACCTAAATAAAATGGTGAACTATAAAACCAGTTTTCAATTTTGTAATGGATTAGTGTGAGTACACCCTATTCAAATGTCAAACAAACACCCAAAACGCCAATGAAAATTAATTCGTTTTCACATATGTGTCCACAAGTTAACAACTACACATGTTTTCTCAGGTGTAATACATATACATATACTCACGTTGAAAATGGTGAACTATGAAACCTAAAACACAACTACACATTTACACATTTTTTCACAGTTTCACATACGGACAGTTTCAAAAAATATGTAACCATGTTTTCACAGTTTCACATACGGGCAGTTTTCATTTCAGTTTCACAACTACACCTGTACACATGTTTTCCCATGTTTTCATTAAAAAATGGTGACCTATGAAACCTAAAACACAGGTTTTCACAGTTTCACAACTACAACTGTAAACATGTTTTCATAAAAAAATGGTGAAATATGAAACCTAAAAAGAATGGTGAACATGTTTTCATAAAACCAGTTTTCACAGTTTCACAACTACAACCTAAAAATAATGGTGAACATGTTTTCATATAACCAGTTTTCAATTTTTTAATGGATTAGTGTGAGTACACCCTATTCAGATGTCAAACAAACACCCAAAACGCCAATGAAAATTAATTTGTTCATACCTTGAATTTGCAGAGCATCACTTGAAATTCCTTCCATGTCGATGTCAACTGGGTTTTCTTTGGTGTTTGTAAACTTTGAAAACGAAGTTTTCAAGCGAATTCGATCACTCTTCTTTCTTGCTACAGAAACAAATCGATATTATCAACAAAATCTATTGCAAAAGAAGATTTGTATGAAACCCTAACCTCTCACACCCCTTCGTTCTTCTTCCATCGCTTTCAATCGCAATAAAGGTTTGGAATATTCATATGCTTTTGTCTCTATTTGGGGTTTCATAGAATAATGCTTTCGAAATCGAAATCTTGGCGTGGAATCTGGAACAGGATCATTGTGGTCCCGAATTTTGCGGTTTAGATAATCCTTTCCATATCAATTTCGTATGTCTCTTACCAATTTTGCCCTTTTCATAATTCCAGCCTGACAATCATGCCCCCGAATTCATAATTAATTACAAATTTGCCACTGCATTAATCTTGACCATTGATTGCAACAATCAATGGCTTAGATTAGGTTTCATAGTTTACACCAATTTCAATGGTTACAATTTAGTGAGCCTATATATATATATATAGCCTTAGGTTCAATAGAGAAGTCCAAATATTTAGAGAAATAGAGAAGTGATCTTGGTCATTTATTCGGTCAAGATCAGTTATAATTGGTCAAAAGTTGCGGCTGTTCCAAAAATAGAAGGGCAATTTCGTAACTTTTACAAAAAACACGGGCTGAGTTCATATATGAATCTGTGTGATTCACATATGAACTATACGTTCATATATGAACCTTTGTAATTCACATATGAACTCTTTATAACTAATTCATATATGAATCTTGTGATTCATATATGAACCTTTGTGTTTCATATATAAAACTAATTAACTGTAGGTTCATATATGAATCAGTTGAACCAATTAATTGATTCATATATGAATCTTTGTGTTCATATATGAACCTTTGTGATTCATATATGAATTAACTAATTCATATATGAACCTTTGTTTTCATATATGAATCTTTGTGATTCATATATGAATTTTTTTAACTATTTCTCATATGAACAAATTAACTGATTCATAAATGAATCACAAAGGTTCATATATGAATTAGTTAAAAAGAGTTTATATGTGAATTACAAAGGTTCATATATGAACGTATAGTTCATATGTGAATCACACAGATTCATATATGAACTCAGCCCGTGTATTTTTTACAAACCTACCCCTCTATCTTGTGCAGACCACGCGAGTAATTATCCACTGCTTCTCGGTCAAAGCCACCGATCTTGACCGAATAAATGGCCAAGATCACTTCTCTATTTCTCTAAATATTTGGACTTCTCTATTGAACTCTTCCATATATATATATATATAGGAGTGGGTTCAAATAAAAACTCATTTTCAATTGTGAATATGATGACAAGTCACAACCATTGATCAAGATTTGGAAAACTAATCAATGGTTAAAACTTAATTAAACCAATTGAGAAGTGATTAGGGGCAAATCTGGAAATTTGAATCAACGCCTACCATGTTTGACTTTTTATTTTCTTTTTTAATTAAAAAACTTTTACCCCCTTTAAGTTTAAAATAATTTATCTTAAAAATTACTAATATTTTAATCAAACAAATTACATCAAAAAACGAGAATTTCGTGCTCTTCGATATGACATCCATCTCGATATAGTTTTTTCTTCATTTTAACCGTTTTTACGTGAAATGCTATGTATGTGTTATATTCGGTATGAATATGTATGCACGTTTCCTGGTGTGCATATTCAGTATGAATAACAAAGAGGAACGTTCATTCACTATTCATGACGAACAACACAGTATTCAAAATGAATAATACAATATTCAGGATGAATAATACACGAATTCCTGATTCATGTATTATTAAACATGAATCGTGTATTATTCATCCTGAATAACACATTATTCACCATGAATAACACATTATTCACCCTGAATAACACATTATTCATGTTGAATAATATATGAATGACCCGTGAAGGTTGAACACATGACACACTCTCTTTGTTTTCCGATTCACAACCGAAACTTGGTTTTATTCTTTATGAATATGTATGCACATCTTCAGGTGTCCACATTCAATATGAATAACAAAGGTGAACGTTCATTCACTATTCATGATGAATAATACAATATTCAGGATGAATAATACATGAATTCATGAATCGTGTATTATTCACCCTGAATGATGTATTATTCATGAAGAATAATACATGAGTGACTCGTGAAGGTGTGGAGACGTGACGCACTCTCTTTTGTTCATCGGTTCACAATCGAAACTCGATAGGTTCCCGATTCATCTCGATAGGTGTTGGGTTATGGTAATGAAGAACACGATACCTTAGGACGCTGAAAAAAGTGTTGTAGAAGGTGATGTCGAGTTACGGACTTATGGTGTCGAGATGTTGTACGCACTTGAACATACATAAATATTCATACCGAATATAACACGTATATGACATTCCACGTAAAAACGGTTAAAACAACAACAAAAACTATATCGAGATGGATGTCATATCGAAGAGCACGAAATTCTTGATTTTTTGATGTAATTTGTTTGATTAAAATGTTAGTAATTTTTAAGTTAATTTATTTTAAACTTTAAGGGGGGTAAAAAAATTTAATTAAAAAGGAAAATAAAAAGTCAAACATGGTAGGCGTGAGTTTTAATTATCTTCATTTTTACCCCTAATCACCTTAATTAATAATTTCAATTAAAAACTCTATTTAATATGAGTCATTGGATCAATATACATGGAAGGGCCAAGATCCGTCCTCATGTTCACAATTGAAAATGAGTTTTTATTTGAACTTTCCTCTCTCTCTCTCTCTCTCTCTCTCTCTCTATATATATATATATATATATATATATATATATATATATATATATAGAGAGAGAGAGAGAGAGAGAGGGAGGTTCAAGGGAAAACCTCAAAAAAACGGAAAACTGAATAACACCCTGGTGGCCCTTCATCTGGACGGTATGCACTTGTGCATACAGGTAAATAGTTGACTTTTTGGTTTTATGCACAAGTGTATTATGCATTTGTGCATATATGCACAAATGCATGTTACAAATAACCTGTATGCCCAAGTGCATACCGCCCAGATGAAGGGCTACCAGAGTGTTCCTTATTTTTTCATTTATTTGAGGTTTTCCCTTGAACCAGACCATATATATATATATATATATATATATATATATTTGTGTGTGTTTATATACTGTTTTTTAAAGGAGAAAAAAAAGAAAGTTTTTTTCTCTAATAGTTTTTTTTTCATCTGAATAAGAAAGGGTTGTAAACCCTACTTTGAAAAGTCAAAGAAAAGAAAATTTTCTCTCTGCTTCTCCATCGTGGAAAACAAATTAACTTTCTACATCTTCTTCCATCTCTCTAAAAACTTTTCAGAGCTGGCACCTTTTTTTTGTGTTTTTGGAGTGAATGTTGGCCGGCGCCGGAAACCGCAGCCATGTTCCTCGACATGGAGTTGTTGCCGCCGTTTTCTTGGCCTTCAATGTCGTTGGGTTTCGACGTCGGACATCTCCGGTCACTGGATGTTGCCGCCACCCGCTTTCGTCGTCGACTGGAATTGTGCAAGGGCCACGTTTTTTTTGGGACCATGTGAGTGGCGGACCTAGCTTGAAGCATACGGTGGCACGTGCCACCGTATCGTTCTTCCGGCGAAGGGTAAAATTTTTTAGTCGTGTGAAGAGTGCAACCGTATCATTTTAAAGGGTGCAACAGTATCGTTTTAAATTGTGCAACCGTATCAAAAAACTCTTAAAATCAACCAAAAATTCCAAAAAAACTCTTAAAATCAACCAAAAAAACCCGAAAAGTTCTCTCGAAATCGATTTTTTTTAAAAGTTCCTCGAAATCGAGAAAAAAATCAAAAAAAAAATCTCTCAAAGCGGTGGAATTAGGCTAAAACAACATCGGACGATGTGGAAATTTTTTAGGTTCGTCAAAGGTGCCACCGTAAGAAAAAACTTCTGGCGCATGTGGATCACCTTTTAGGCTTGGATCTCCTGCCTACAATTTCCAGCCGTTGTTGGTTCTTCGATGACTGCTGCCGTCGTTCAGCCATAGCCGAACCATGGCCAAGACCGTGAGGCTGGACCAAATGTTTTGTTTTCCTCCAAGCGTGGTGTTTCCTGTTTATGGTTTTGTTTCGGTTGTTTACCATCGCTGGACCATGGTCTGAGCAATTTTTGGTTTGGTTTCGAAACAAGATGGAACCGTGATTGTTTTAAGCTATCCGTTGTCACCAAACCAGTGGTTGTTACCTCTTAGTCATACGACTTTTTTTTCCGATTGTTGTCGATTAGTTGCGACATCGGTTCCGGGGGTTCTATTGTCAATTATGGACCAATGCTCTAGTTCGTTAGCCCTAGTAGCCCAAAAGAGTTGTTTTTGGTTTTGGGGTAACATTGGTTCAAATTGGGTCGATTTAAATCTGGCGTATAATTGTTTGTTTGGTCAATTAAATTATGTTAATTAAATTTTGACCGAAATATTTTATTTTATGTTTAAAATAATAATAAAATGGAAAATCGGTTTTTCTTGATTGGGTCAAAAGTTTTGGCTCGTGGGTCACGTTTTATAGGCCCGATTTTGACAAAATTTTAGGTCGTTTTTCAAGAAGAATCGAGACTTTGATGTTGTCGGCCGTGTTTTCAATCTCTGGTCACCGTTGGCTTGTTTTAAGCCGACTCCCTATTTTGGGAGTTGGGCCTGGGCTAGTAGGCCCAAATTCAGTTTTTGGTTCGAAAATTTTATCGCCTTAAAATTATCGTTATGAAAATTCTTTTCGGATTTTTCCGATTTAAATTGACTGTTATATATGTTTATACAATTAGCCAATAACGTTAATTTTATGTTTAAAATTATCGTACGGGTTAGTAACCCATGTTTTAAAAGATTGGGTCGATTAATTTAAGTTTGCCATATGAAAATTTTATTCCATTAATCGGCTTTTAATTATGTTAATTATTTCCGGGCCGATTGTTTTATTTTATGTTTAAAATATTTGTATTAGATAATATATGGTTTGCCCCGAAGACCCGTGGTTGATTTATTTTTGTTTGGAAAATTAAAATGTATTAAATTGCATGGGATGTAATTTTATCTTAATTTTCTAGATAGGTTCAATTGTAAATAGATAGGATATTGTTGTATTTTCTATTTTAAATTGTAAGTCGAACCTGAAGACGGAGTTTCAAGATATCAAGACGAAGTCCCTGGAGTTCACCAAAATGGCGAGATCAGTGGGAGCTTGAAGACGTCCTTAGAAAGACTGTGGTTGTTGTGTTGGCTCACAACACCACATTAGGGGCAAAACCGTATATTATCTATTTTTGTGTGGTTGTTTATTTTGCGTTTTGCGTTTTGCTTTTATTTTATTTAATTGTTTTATTATTGTTATAATACTTGCAAACGGTTTTAAAATAAAATAAAACACAAAATAAATGTTAAATCGGTAAATAAAATATGATATTTTAAATTGATATGTTTATCAAAATCAAACCGATTTAATTGAATAAACTTTTAAAACAAGGTTTTAAATCAAAACGTTTTAAAAGACTTAGAATGTTTTCTAAAATTAAACCTTTACAAAATGTAAACTAAACGCCACCCATTTAAGGTACTTGTCGAGCTTACAGGATTTCGGTGTGGTAAGTGCCTAGCCAATCATATCGGATGATTGTAGTGTGAGACAAGGTGCCAAGATAACGAGATTTAAGTGGAAAGTCGCCTAGCCATTCACTTAAATAGTCGTATTTTGGACGACTGATCCCAATAAACCCTAAGTTGAGATTTTAGGTGGGATCATGATACCTTAGTATGGTTAGTTTACTTGGAAATATCATAGAAAGTGCCTAGCCATCTATGAGTATTTTCATGGCGTTGAAGTGGTATTAAACGTGCCAAATTCAATATATGATATATTGAATAGAATCCCACGACATCTAAGAGTTATGTTGAACATAATTGGATGATGCCTACCTAAATAGCCTAATTCCATAGACAATGAATTGACCATTTATGGAAGTAGGTGAAATATGGATCTTAACTCAAATCAAATGATTTTGAAAGGTTGATTCATTTATTTGAGATATTAAAGTTACTAAAATTATTTTGTAGATGTCTGCTAACACCTCCAACCAAATTACAAACACAAACGATTTATCTCAATTTACGTTACGGTCAATCCTTTATAAGGATAAACTGAACGGTACGAACTTCGTCGATTGGTTTCGTTTCTTGAGGATTGTCCTTAAACACGAAAAGAAGTTGTACGTTCTAGAAAAACCCCTTTCAAACGCTCCTGCCATAAATGCTTCAGCTGAGGATAGAGCTGCTTATGAATAGCATCTCAATGACTCACTGATGTTAGCTGTTTGATGCTTGCATCCATGACTCCCGAGCTTCTGAGGGAACATGAAGACATGCCTATATGAGATATGATATCCTCTTTGAAATCTATGTTTCAATTACAGGCAAGGCAAGAGAGGTTTTACACAGTCAAGGCATTGCATGCCTGTATGATGACTGAGGGTTCATCTGTCAGTACCCACGTTTTGAAAATGAAAGGGTACATTGACCGATTAACCCGTCTTGGATACCCACTAGATCAAGAATTAGGAATCGATATGGTTCTTAATTCTTTATCAAAATCATATGATCAGTTCGTTCTGAACTATAATTCGAATGGTTTGGAGAAAACTCTCACAGAGCTTCACAGCATGCTTAAAACTGCTGAGAGAAATATGAAATCCAAGTTAGATTTATCCGAACCAAAACAGGTCTTGATGATCAAGTCTAAAAGTGGGATAATCAAGAAGAATAGGGGAGTTACCAAGGGTAAAACAAAAGTTGGAAGCTCCAACAAAATAAAGGGCAAAGGAAAGATTCCTGAAGATGCAGTTTGCTTCAATTGCAACCAGAAGGGACACTGGAAGAGAAATTGTCCTGCCCTATTGGAAAAAATGAGGAAGAAGAAGGCTAATGAAGCCGAAACTTCAGGTATGTTTACCATTGATTTGTTTACTTCTGACTAGGTATTAAGAATTGGGTATGATACTCATAATTAATACTACTTTTTAGAAAGAAAGAAGTGAGGAGATAATGAAACCAGACCGGATGGAGCTAAGTTAGCTCAAAAGGACATATGATATGAACTTTTGAACGGTCTTACATTGACACTTAGCAAGTGTATTAATGTACCTAGAATTACAAGGATCTTAATTACAAGGAATAGAAATTGTTTGCCCTATTGGAAAAAATGAGGAAGAAGAAGGCTAATGAAGCCGAAACTTCAGGTATGTTTACCATTGATTTGTTTACTTCTGACTAGGTATTAAGAATTGGGTATGATACTCATAATTAATACTACTTTTTAGAAAGAAAGAAGTGAAGAGATAATGAAACCAGACCGGATGGAGCTAAGTTAGCTCAAAAGGACATATGATATGAACTTTTGAACGGTCTTACATTGACACTTAGCAAGTGTATTAATGTACCTAGAATTACAAGGATCTTAGTTTCATTTTCTCGAATTACAACAAACCGAATTTGTATTTATGTTTTCAAGAAATAGATTTTATCTCAATAAATGTTTTTATGAAATTAGTAGTTGTAATTATAAATCAACATATTGAATTAAGCGGGGCTTAAATAAGACCTATTTGTGACACTTAAACACATAACCAAACTCCAGACGGACGGAGGGTTGGAACCATGTGATGATTCACGTGATAAATATGTATGTTGTTACTTGTTGTTCAAGAAGACAAAATGATATTTTCCCTTAGGGGTCACAAGAACTAATAGGAGTGATCCATACTGATGTATGTGAGCCTCAAAGTTCAGTCACAAGAAACAGTCATCACTACTTCATAACACTCTACTAAGTCTGATATGGGTATGTTTACCAAAAGAAAGGAAATGTGAAAGCTTTGATTTTTCAAAGAGTTTCAAAAGAAGTAGTGAATATACTTGGCAAATATAAAGATGCTTCAGTCAGATTGAGGTTATGAGTATCTAAGCCAAGAGATCATCCTAGAGTTTGTGATTGTATCCCAAATGACTTCTCCCTGAACACCGCATCTTAATGGTGTGTCAATAGGAGAAATATAATCTTGTTGAACATGATTCACTCTATGATGGGTCTTACGAATCTGCCTAAAAGAGTTTTATGAGGATGTTTCCTAGAAACAACTACCCAATCCTAAATAATGCATCAACCAACAAGGACCAATAAAACATATTCTCAAAATATGGATTGGGAAGATCCTAAAGTTGTCATATATGAGAATATGGGGTAGTTATGCTTAAGATAAGCATGAAGCTTCTGGGAAGCTTGAGTAAAAGATCTGAAATGTATACTTTTATAAAAGATCCAATCGGATATGATTTATACAAGGTCCAAGCGATAACAAAAGTTTTGTTGTGCACCATAATAAGTTCTTAGAAAATGATTTTCTGACAAGAATCAGAATGGAGAGACACAACAGATATTGAAGAAATTCAAGAACTACAAAGATGGTACAATGGTTGACACTGACAAACAACAAGATGTTGAGCTTCAACAAGTTGTTGAAAATAATGAACGAGATGTAAAACAATCCGAAGATCGGACTGTTTATGAATGGCAAGATGCCATGAAGATTGATGTTAAAGCCACATTCCTCAAAAGGGAATTTTTCAGCGAGGACGTATACAAGGCTTTAAAACATCAAACCTAAAATTGCAAGTTGCAAAAGGTCCAGTTATGGATTAGGACAATCATCCCATAATCTTGTATATACAAGAAGGTCAGTGGGAGCATGATAGTATTCTAGATCATCAGAAATGACATCCTAGTGTTTGTTGGTGTAAAAACCTGACAAGGAAGTATTTCATGATAAAGGATCTAAGAGACAATTCCTTGGTGTAAAGATCTATTGTTATAGATCAAAGTGTTTAATTAGATTAAGCCAAAAGTACATACATTGACAAAATCTTAAAACACTTCAAGATAAAGGGGTTATAAGAAAGGAGGTTTGTCAATAGTACATGAACCGAATAAAGGGTGTTCCCATGCTTCGGCCATTGGTTCAAACATGTACACCATGTTTATGTACTAAGAGATCGGACATCTCGTATGCCTTAAGCATGACGAGAAGATTTTAGTCAGACTCAAGTGATGCTCACTTTATAGCAGTAAAAGAACAATCTGAAGTATCTAAGAAGAACTAAAGATATGTTCTTACCGCACAATGGTTGCGAAAGAGATCCGTGTGTCTTGGGATACACAGATGCTAGTTTCCAAACTAACCATGATGACAAAAATTGTAGTAAGAGATTGTTGGGTCACCAAAGATTTGAAATTGACTCACCGATGTTTTCCCTAAAATCCTACTTAGAATATTTTAGTTTGGTTCTTTGAATGACTTGTACAAAATAGCAATTGTTCGGTGAAGTCGAAGATCAACCGAAACCAAGCTTGAAGACTCTCTACTTGTGGAAAATAGAAGATTCTTCTCAACAAACACAACAAGTCATTGTCCACCGAATTTGTCCTCACAATTCGGTGGACCTTCTCTCCACCGATGAAGACATCAAAAATCGGTGAACTTCGTTCCACCGAACTTGTCCTCACAATTCGGTGGACCTCCTCTCCACCGATGAAGACATCAAAAATCGGTGGATATCGTTCACCGAATTTGCACCAATGAGATTCTTAAATCGGTGGGATCTTTGTGAAAATGGTTCTCCTTACAGATGGTACTTAAAACCTTGACAATATTATCGGTGGAATTCCTTCGGTGATATTGTCTTGGAGTACTCATCAAGAAGACCATTTACTTCGGAACAAAATCTGCTTACAGGCAAAAGTAACCTTTTGTCTTATTATCTTTTTGGAAGATGTCCTTTCAGCATGGCTTCTATTCCTTGTTTCAAGAAAAAGGTGATGGTGACTTATCAGCTTTTTAGAAGTCCACTGGTACTTTTCAGAAGTCCTTTGGTATGTTACAAGTAACTGAAGGATATTCGTACTAAGCATTTAATGCTCAGTACCTTACCTTCACTATAAAAGGAAGAAGACTCCTCCATGCAAATCACGCTTTCTGGATTTCTCTCAGTGCAAGATTTTCATATTGCTTGATAACCTTATAGCTTTGCTCTTAGTGTTCTCTGCTGTTTTGTTTAGTATACTTTGTGAAAGATTGTTAGAATAGTTTATCTATTCTTTTCCGCAACAGTCTTTAAGTTTCTTTGTGTAATTCTAGTTGAAAGATTTTCAATAAAAGAATTAAAATTGTGAAAATTTTGAGTATTGTATTCAACCCCCCCCCCCCCCCCTTCTACAATACTTGTTAAGCCATCTGGGACTAACAAGTGGTATCAGAGCGGAAAGTTTAATCACATAAACTTGATCTGCGATGGCTGCCTCTTCTTCTTCTACAATTGAAAACTCTTTTCAAAACAACTTTTCTGAGAATGGCTCCATAACCAAACCTCCTAAGTTTAATGCTAACAACTTCTCTTTGTGGAAGAGTCGCATGATGCTATTCATGGAAGGAGTGGATACTAGATATCCAACCATTCTCAAAGAGGGACCTATCATCCCCATAGTTTGGGCTAGCTATGAAACGCAGAGGCCTGGTAAAGAAACCATGGAAAAAGAAATCTCTAGTGATTCTGATGAAGAAAAATCCAGTGCTACTGGTCGTTACATCCTCAAAAATCCTAAGAAATATACTGATGAGGAAAAACGTTTGGTTTCTCTCGACTCTAAGCTAAGAGCAATTATTGCACTCTCACTTCCTGATGAGGTCTATCACTCTCTGGTTAACTTTGAAACTGCTAAGGAGATGTGGACCACTCTGTGTGTACTGTACGAGGGTACAGTGGAAGTAAAGAAATGTAAAAAGATTGGTCTTATTAGAAAATATGAACTCTTTGCTTTTGAAAAAGGAGAATCCCTTCCTAGCTACTATAATCGTTTCAACTCTCTTTTAAATGATCTGAAGTTATTGGGCAGAGTCTATGATAATGAGGAAGTCTTAAGCAAGTTCATGGATTGTCTTCCAGAATTTTGGGAGAATATATGTACTTGCATTAAAACTACCAAGGACCTTGAGTTCATGCCCTTAACTGTCCTGTATGGAACTCTCTTCAATTTTGAGCAAACAAAGTTGCAAAGGAAATCTTTCATCAAAGAGATAAAGAGCTCTTCTATAGCTCTTGTCAGTGAAAGTTCCAAGAAATCTCAAAATGTTCCTAGAATCACCTATCCATCATCAGACTCTGACAATGACAGCCAAAATAACTCTACTCACCAAACGGAGGCATATCTTAGTGATGCTGATGATGAAGGTGAGGAAATTATGGTTGAACAATTGTCTGAAGAAATGGCAATGATGGCTGGCTCTAAGAACAAATTTCGTCCTTTCAACAAATCCATAAATTTTAGAAAATCTTCATCTTCCAAGACTTCATAGTGCTATAACTGTGGCAAGAAAGGACACTTTGCATCTGAGTGTAGGAGCAAGCGTGTTACTAAGTCTAGGAACCCATCCTCTGACAAATATTCTTCAAAGAATGAGAAACCCAGAAATAATCCTTTCAAATCAACCTTTTCCAAAAAGGATTCCCAATCCTCTTCCTTAGACCATCAGGAGCGCGCTGAGAAGTATAAAGCCAAGTACAAGAAAGAGAAAGAAAGGATTGAGGGTCTTGAAAGAAAAGGAAAAGGTCTAATGTCAGAAACTCATGACTGGGATGAAGAAGACACCTATGACAGTGATTCTCACAATATGTGCTTCATGGCCATTTATGAAGAGATGGAGGATTCTGAAAAAGCTACCTCTCCAATGGCTCTTGTGTCGACTGGGTGCTTGACAACTTATGCTCAGGTACATCCTTTTAATGATATGACAGATAGTGAAAAGATAGATGCGTATGAATCTTTAACTAAAGACTTTTATTCTGTCAAAGATAGCAAGAATAGAAAATCTGCTCAAGTGAAAGAACTCAAATCTGAACTTGAAATTTGCATGTCTAAGCTTAAAAAATTTGAGGAAATCAAAGCTGAGCTTGAGGACTTGAAAACAATAAATCATGTGATTTCAAAAGAAAAGAACTCGCTTTTTAAGAAACTTAAAAGAGAGCAAGAGGTTGTAAGAAAATGGACAGATTCTTCAAAAAATCTTGAACAACTCTTTCAAAGTCAAGTCGGTGGAAAGAGCAAAATCGGTCTAGGATTTGGCAAAGTCCATCCTGAAGCTTCTTCCCATGCACTTATTCCTATCTCCAGTGTGTGGGATGATGCCTCTGATTCAAGTTCTTGTGATTCCATCTTCTTAAATTCTTTAGATCTGGGTGAAGCTCGAAAATATGGAATGTTTATAAAAGCAAAAGAGGCATCCTCAAATCAATTCTTTGAGGAACATGACTCTGATGACGTTTCAAAACTCATCCTTGATCTCTCAAAAGGATCAACCATTGATGAAGCCTCATCCTCTAACTCCTCAAAAGTCATCTTGCTGAAAAGATCAAACCCCACCGATGTCAACACCGATGATCCTCCCATACCTCTCCGTGAGTTGTTAAAGTCTATTCACATAGATGAATACTCTGAACCTAAGCCCTCAAAGATTCCCAAAAGAGAACCTCAAGTTCCCACAAAAAGTTTTTCATCTTCTGACAAAGGGAAATCGGTGGTCGAATCTGTGGCCAATTTCCATCCCAAAAGATTTACTCAAAAGAATTTTTCTGGTAACTCTTCTATTCTTCCAATTCCTAGATCAGTACTTTTGAAAAAATCAAACTCCAAAGAATCATCCAACTCTCCAACCCACAACACTGACAAAGGAATTCTTGGGTCCAAACCTTCTGCTTTGTTCTCTTCTAACAAGGTCATAAAAACTAATGTTAAAAGCCAAAACAGGAAAAGTGGTCATAGTGTTAAAAAGGTTTTTATCTATAGAAAATGCTATAACTGTGGTGACACGTTTCACATGGCTAAGGATTGTCCCAAGGAAAGAATAGATAGAACCAAACCTAAGGACTCATTTTCTTCTAACCCCAAAGGACCCATTACAAAATGGGTACCAAAGAACTAATCTGTGTGTGCATGCAGGTTTTTGAGCACCATCAAATATGGTATCTGGATAGTGGGTGCTCACGCCACATGACGGGAAACAAATCTCTTCTCATCAACTATGTGTCTGGAAAAGGTCCATCTGTCACTTTTGGTGATAACTCTAAAGGCTACACCAAAGGTTATGGAACTCTCACTAATGGACCTGTCACTTTCAATAAAGTGGCATTTGTTGAAGGCCTCATGCATAATCTTCTCAGCATTAGCCAACTGTGTGATCTTGGATATAAAGTTATCTTTGAACTTTGTATCTGTACTGTTGTGGACAAGAACTTCAACGTGGTGTTATCTGGAAAAAGGATGGAAAATGTCTATGTCATTGACATGGGACTAAGCAACAATTCATCCAATGTCTGCTTTGTGTCAGATGACTCATCCAAAAGGAACTGGTTGTGGCATAAACGTCTCTCTCACCTTAATTTCAAAACTCTCCACAAAATTTCAAATAAAGAGTTGGTGACTGGCATGCCAAATCTGAATTTTGTCAAAGAAAAGCTGTGTGATGCATGTGAAAAAGGGAAGCTCACCAAAACCTCCTTCAAGACCAAGCAATGCTCTTCCATCACTTTTCCTCTCCAGATGCTGCACATGGACCTATGTGGACCAGTCAGCACTCCAAGTCTAGGAGGCAAAAGGTACATTCTTGTGATTGTTGATGAATTTTCTAGATATACTTGGGTGTCTTTTCTCAGGTATAAAAGTGATGCAACTGAAGAAATCATCAACTTTGTCAAGAAAAATGAAGTTCTTAATGGTCAACTTGTTCGTTCGGTAAGAAGTGATAACGGCACTGAATTCAGAAACAGTGCTCTTGAAGACTTCTTCACTGAGAAAGGAATTTCTCAAAACTTCTCTGCAGTCCGTACTCCTCAGCAAAATGGAGTGGTGGAAAGGAAAAACAGAACTCTATGTGAGGCTGCAAGATCCATCCTAAGTGAATCCAATCTACCCACATATTTTTGGGCTGAAGCTGTTAATACTGCTTGCTTTACCCAAAATAGGTCTGTGATATCCAAAAGACATGATAAAACCCCATATGAAGTTTTCCATGGCAGAAAACCAAACATTGATTTTCTTCATGTTTTTGGTTGTGTGTGCTTTATTCTAAATGACCGTGACAATCTTGGGAAGTTTGATCCCAAAGCTGATGAAGGAATATTTGTTGGATACTCTCTATCCACCAAAGCATATCGTGTGTTCAACCTCAGGAGAAAATGCATTGATGAATCTATTCATGTCAAGTTTGATGATTTGAGATCCTCATCTCTTTCAAATGATGATGATGATGAATTACACAGATGGATCTCCTCATGTATCGGTAATGCTCCCCAAACCAACTCCACCGATGCTTCTCCCATTCCCTTGAACCCATCAATTCCCTCTACATCAAATAATCAAGTTGGGTCATCCTCTATATCTCCCACCGAAATTGACCATGTCCCCACCGATGTGCCTTTTCCCACCGACGCACATCCTTCTACCGATCCCATTGCCTCCCACCGAACCTCTGATCCCACTACTTCTTCACCCCAAACACAAAACATTCCACCACCTTTACCTCCTGCAACCAAATGGACCAAAGATCACCCAATAGATCAAATCATCGGTGATCAACAAGCAGGTGTTCAAACACGTAGAGGAGTTGGAAATATTTGTCTCTATGTGAATTTTCTCTCTCTTATTGAACCCAAAAAGATTGATGAAGCTCTAGCAGATCCCTGTTGGATCACTGCCATGCAAGAAGAGCTTTCTCAATTTGAGAGAAACAAAGTTTGGAGATTGGTTCCCAGACCCCGAAAGAAGACGATCATTGGAACCAAATGGATCTTCAGGAATAAAATGGATGAAAATGGTACAGTTATCAGAAACAAGGCCAGACTAGTAGCTCAAGGATACAGACAGGAAGAGGGCATTGACTATGATGAAACATTTGCCCCTGTTGCAAGACTTGAAGCAATAAGAATATTTCTGGCTCATGCTGCCTACCGAAACTTCAGAGTATTTCAAATGGATGTTAAAAGTGCCTTCCTCAATGGGGAACTTGCAGAGGAAGTCTATGTGAAACAACCTCCTGGCTTTGAAGACCCAACTCATCCAGACTATGTGTACAGACTTGACAAGGCACTTTATGGTCTCAAGCAAGCTCCACGTGCTTGGTATGACACTCTTGCCAACTTCCTTCTAAAGCATGGATATTCCAGAGGTGAAATTGACAACACTCTCTTCATCAAGGAAACCTCAGGTAATCTCATTCTTGTCCAAATCTATGTTGATGACATCATCTTTGGTGCCACTGATGAATCACTATGTGATGAGTTTGCCTCTCTCATGATGAGTGAATATGAGATGAGCATGATGGGAGAGCTTACATTCTTTTTGGGCCTTCAGGTCAAACAAACTTCAGAAGGAATTTTTATAAACCAAAGTAAATATATTCGTGACCTTCTGAAGAAATTCAACTTTTTAGATAGCTCTCCTATGAAAACACCCATGGCACCACCTTTGAAACTCCATGTTGATCTTAAAGGTGAATCTGTTGATGTTACTCTTTATAGAGGAATGATTGGTTCTCTTTTGTACTTAACTGCTAGCAGACCGGATATTATGTTTGCTACTTGTCTATGTGCCCGTTATCAGGCCAATCCTAAAGAATCACATTTAAAGGCTGTAAAACGGATTTTTCGGTATCTCAAGGGTACCTTGCACTTGGATCTTTGGTATCCCAAAGACTCAGTTTTTGAACTAATTGGGTATTCAGATTCAGATTATGCAGGTTCCCAGATTGATAGAAAGAGTACTACAGGAAGCTGCCAACTTCTTGGTGGTAAATTGGTAAGTTGGCCCAGCAAGAAACAAAACTATGTGTCAACCTCTACTGCTGAGGCTGAATATGTAGCTGCTGGAAGCTGTTGTGCTCAGATCCTGTGGATGAGAAACCAACTTAGGGACTATGCTCAAATCTTCTCCAAAGTCCCAATTCTGTGTGATAATTCAAGTGCAATAGCTATTGCAAACAATCCTGTTCTTCATTCCAGATCCAAGCACATAGATATCAGATATCATTTCATTAGGGATCACATATCCAAAGGAGACATTGAGTTACATTTCATTCCCACCGATCTACAGCTTGCTGATCTGTTCACCAAACCCCTAGATGAAGCCAGGTTCAACTTCCTAATAAGTGAACTTGGTATGTGTAACTTTCAATAATTGGTGGACACTCTCTTAGTTTCTCCTTTTCCACCGATCTCACAAAGGTGTCTTTGGAATGTGCAACCTTCAAGACTAAATGAGTGTTTTATTTTCCACCGATTTTCACCCAAACTTTCTACCGATCTCTCATCGGTAGACACCTTTCTCTTTTCGCCTTCCTCACCGACATCCTTTCTTCCACCGAAATAACATTTCGGTGGCCTTAAGTTCCAACTCTGTGTTCTTTCTACACCGAAACCCACCTCCGCTTCAACTCCGAAGCCTCCACCGAAATCTCATATCGGTGGACTCAATCTCTTGTTCATATCCTAAAGTCCACCGACGCCTCTCAAGCCTTAACACCGAAGTCTTTTCGGTGTTAAAAAACAGCTACACCGACATCTTTCTTGAACTTCGAGAGAAAAGTATACACCGACTTGTTTACACCGAGATTCAAATCTCTGTCCACCGAAATCAATCACTGATTCCCAAATCTTATCGAATACGCTTCCCCATGCTTCCATAAGCCGAAAACCCTAAGTGTCGGGATGAGATGTGACCCTTCCCATTCCAAGCCGTATTCTTTCACACATCCCAAAACCTCATCATTACTTTTTCATAATTTTTTTTAAACCGTTCCCTCTCACTCTTCTCTCTCACCCTTATAAAAACCCATCTTCCTCACCATTTCGATTCTCTCAAACCTGCAACCTCTCGAACCCCTCTCATCCCTCAACCCTTCTTCTCCATTATCTTACTTCCCACACTTGATCTCTTTCTCGCCCTCATCTCACTCAATGGCATCTTCCAGAAATGCAACTCCCACACGGTTTGAAGATCTCCAGTTCAACCCATGCAATCACGTCGCTCGTTTCGAATCAGATCCATCTCATCCCGAGTTCTCCACGATAGCTAAGTTTCTCACTCGCTCCCCTCTCCTTCATGCTTTTTCTTGCAACCCCAAGATGAGCAAAATGCTTATTGGGAACTTTTGGTTAACCTGTGTGTACGATCCTTCAAACGAAGCCATCCACGCCTCCATTCTTACCGACGAAGAAGGTGATCACGACCTTACGTTTGGGGTCGACGATGTTCGCCTCGCCCTAAAGATTGACGCTTTTCCAGCCTACGACGACATGTATGTGGAAACCATACATGAAGATGTTATTCAAGCAACCGGCTATGTGATCGACGACCCCTCTAAAAGTTCTAAAGGCCCCGGTACTCTTCTCTGTAGCAAAATGGGAGGCATATGGAACTTCTTCTTTGCCCATGTTATTCACTGCCTCTCTCGCAAAACTAGTGGGCATGATCAATCACCGTCATACATCACAAAGCTCGCCCATGCCCTCATCTTTCAAAGAAAAGTCGACTTCGCCCAATACTTCTTTTCTGAACTTGTCGAGATAATCAAGCATCCCAAGAAGTGTTACGTTGCCTATCCGCGGTTCATCTCGATGATCATTCAGCACAAGCTCAACAAGGCATTAGAGACGGATCGAAAATCTCAAGCGCCCCGATTCACCTATGATTGGTCTTCCCCAGTTGTCGGTCTCAAAACACTAAATGTGGGACCTCTCGCCACTGACAACCCGTTAAGACAAGGTATGATTTCTCTCGCTCTCTCTCCCGATCTACATTGGGGCGATGCGGAAATTCCTGGATTTAAACACCCGGAAGTTCCCGAAGCACCCCATGATGTAGTGGCCCTATCCTTCCTTACTCGAGTAAAGTCGGGCGGCGCGAAAAAGAAACAACGTACGGCCCCCGACACCTCCGCACCCGCTTCTAGAACTATGCCACCGAGAGATCCCTCGGAGGCTTCCCCGGTTCAATCCCCTTCTCATAAGCGGAGGCACTCGTCTTCCCCTTCGAGATCTCTTTCAAAGAGGTCTCGGAAACCATCGGCCCCACCGCCTAATCCAACTGTCGATTCTCGAAAATCGCCGGTTGTTGAACTTCAACCCTCCGGGCCAAGGGAATCCGCCATTAACCCCACCGACTCCTCTGTTGCCTCTCAAAAGGTTTCAGTTGTACAATTGGAGGAACCTCAACCTACCTCCCCACTCGATTCTTTGGGTGGTAGAGATGACCTCGAGGTCTCTCCCCTCGAGGGTACTGATTTTTCACTTCACGACTTTCCACCCGATCTCTATGAGATCGATGATGAAGCACAACTCGCCTTGAGTTCCCCCCCATTAACTCCACCCCCACATGATTTCTTTGATTTTCTTTTAGCGGACACTGGTTCTCCCCGAACCATCCCGTCCACCGAAGAGAATCCCACCGAGTCTCCCTCGCCGAAGAACCAATCCACACCACTGATCGTATCCCCACATCGATCGCCCACCCCACACCAATCACCCACCCCACACCGATCACCTACACCCCGAAGGTCTCCTACACCGACACGTCAGGGTTCTCCTCACCAAAATCCTCCTCCACCGAGAATCCTCTATACCGATGACATGTCAACTTACCTCCCAAATCTCATCACCGAAGCAGATCCCCAACGCCTCCGATTTTCTTTCCCAGAAATCGGTGGTCAGACCTCTTCAAACATTGACCGCCCCTCTGCTTTTCTTCAATCCACCATTTCGTTGATCTCCCAAGCAAACTCCAGAATAACCATGCTCGAGTCTCAGTTGCCACGAATTCTTCTCGATGCCATTACCGATGCCCTGCGACCTATAAATGATACAGTCTCTTCCCTATCTTCAACAGTAGAGTCTTTCTCGAAATCCTCCACCGACACTACCAACACCGAGCAATCCCAATGGGAGATGGACTTGGGTGATTTCTCCTTGGTTCCCGATACCACCACTAAAAGCTTGGCTTCTCTGCACTCAAAGTTTGACAAAGTGTTTCATGAATTGGGTTTTAAGCTTCCGGCTGTTGCTGAGGGGGAGAAAACTACTGTTCGACCGAAATTGCCATACATCAAGAGATTTACCAGCAACAAGACTCCACCGAAAACCTCTCCGCCATCACCGAAATCACCTAAATCTTCACCGACACATACAGGGACCACCGAATCAGTCTCTTCACCGATCAAGTCCCCATCGGTCGTGGAAATTGATGCATCAACTAAGGGGGAGCAATCCAGCAAAGCTCCCAAAGACAAAGGGAAGAAAGTTATTTCGGCCGAAGACTTGGCAAAAGAAGAAAAGAAGAAAAAGGATTTGGCTAAGTATGGGGCTCGACCTGAAGGTGCTGAAACTCTTAAACTCAAGCCTCCATCCCAAGAAACCACCACCGATCTCGGTCTTTCTCCTCAGGAACTTGAGGAAGCTAAACTTGCTCAAATTGCTTTAGATAAATCTAAAGCCCTCTCTATGAAAGTTGCCGAAGAAGAAGCCGCTAAAGCAAAATCCACCAATGCCATCGAAATCCAGAAATCGGTACTAAGTGCCATTGAAGAAGAAAAGAATGACGAAATAAGTTGGTATAAGAAGACCATGCACCACCGAAGTAGCAGAGCCCAAATCTCAAATGTTAAAATTGCTACTTCCAAAGTCAACCCGAAGGATATCAGGCTGATCGTCAACAGAGATGATGGTTCGCTGAAAAGTTTAACAGATGCTCATCTCAAAAATCTCGGCCTCACCGAATGGTATGAGATCTCTAAACATCTAGTCAAAAGTGAAAACCCGAAGAAAGACACTTTTATCAAATGCATTGAAGGTTTGATGGAAAGGATGAAGGAGATCAAAAGAAAACACAACATCATCCTTTCCTCCGATGAAAGGGCGAAACGTCAATCGATGAAAGAAGAAATTCGTCTTCCCATAGTCAAGAATCCTACCGACAAGGTGTTTAAAGAAATGGCAACGGAAGGGAAGATTCCAAATGTGAGCAACTTAAATCTTTCCCTCCCTACTTCGGTGCCATATCCTACTACGACTTTAAGCCTCTCACCGATTCCTGGGCTGTTCTTCAATGATGGTTACGGTCGTCGTGCTTTCTTCAGATTTGCTCAAATTGCCATAGCCGACACCCTGTTTCTTCAAGGCATCACCAACCTATTTCCAAACATTCCCGAAGCTCAACCTTTCTTCAGAAATGTGTTGGAAGAAATCAAGCGCAGGCAAATTTCCAAGAAGTAGGTTCTCTCTCTCAATGGTGCTTGTAATAGTCTGTTTCTCTTCTTACTTTTGTACGAGAAAACTTATCTAAATACAAGTACCTTTCTATTTGAATTTTTTTTTGGTACATAACTTTACATTCATTTACTTATATATACTGTACATAGTATACATACTCATACAAAAGAAAAAGATCAAAAAGAACAAAAAGAATGGTCTATGTGAAAAGAACCCAAAAAGAGTAAAAAGGGTCAAAATGCATTTTAATCTTTCATACTCCTAAATATTCTAATAAAGGAGCTCAAATTCAAATAGGGGGAGATTGTTGGGTCACCAAAGATTTGAAATTGACTCACCGATGTTTTCCCTAAAATCCTACTTAGAATATTTTAGTTTGGTTCTTTGAATGACTTGTACAAAATAGCAATTGTTCGGTGAAGTCGAAGATCAACCGAAACCAAGCTTGAAGACTCTCTACTTGTGGAAAATAGAAGATTCTTCTCAACAAACACAACAAGTCATTGTCCACCGAACTTGTCCTCACAATTCGGTGGACCTCCTCTCCACTGATGAAGACATCAAAAATCGGTGGATATCGTTCACCGAATTTGCACCAATGAGATTCTTAAATCGGTGGGATCTTTGTGAAAATGGTTCTCCTTACAGATGGTACTTAAAACCTTGACAATATTATCGGTGGAATTCCTTCGGTGATATTGTCTTGGAGTACTCATCAAGAAGACCATTTACTTCGGGACAAAATCTGCTTACAGGCAAAAATAACCTTTTGTCTTATTATCTTTTTGGAAGATGTCCTTTCAGCATGGCTTCTATTCCTTGTTTCAAGAAAAAGGTGATGGTGACTTATCATCTTTTTAGAAGTCCACTGGTACTTTTCAGAAGTCCTTTGGTATGTTACAAGTAACTGAAGGATATTCGTACTAAGCATTTAATGCTCAGTACCTTACCTTCACTATAAAAGGAAGAAGACTCCTCCATGCAAATCACGCTTTCTGGATTTCTCTCAGTGCAAGATTTTCATATTGCTTGATAACCTTATAGCTTTGCTCTTAGTGTTATCTGCTGTTTTGTTTAGTATACTTTGTGAAAGATTGTTAGAATAGTTTATCTGTTCTTTTCCGCAACAGTCTTTAAGTTTCTTTGTATAATTCTAGTTGAAAGATTTTCAATAAAAGAATTAAAATTGTGAAAATTTTGAGTATTGTATTCAACCCCCCCCCCCCCTTCTACAATACTTGTTAAGCCATCTGGGACTAAAAGAGATATATGTAGAATGGAGGTAATATAAGCTGTGAGAGCTTAAATGCACATTTACTTATAAATCCTATTTGTTAGAACAATCATGATGTTCATGGTAGTTCCATAGGTTTAAATCTTTCTAATTAAGAATTTTAGTAAACTTTAAATTTTGGAACATTAAGCAGTTATGTTTTACAATGTGATATGGCATACTGGGTATGAGTATATACATTAAACATTATTGTGTTCTTTATTAGCATGTTTAAGTATCCATAAACAAATATGATGTTCATATTGTTTAGAATCATCCTTGATCGATTATTACCAGGGGACTAGTAATAAATCAAGATCATTCTGAAGTGAAGTCTGGTCACAGTCCAAGTTGGAAGTGCACTGGGTGCAACCAGAGTCACATGCGTTTGTCGGTGCACAAAGCGTTGGACAAGACCCACGGTCAGGATCACCTCATAGATCGGCGTCATAAGGTGAGTCCTGAGATAGTAAAACACTCTTTTATCCTCAGACCTGAGATGTGCATTGGGACCTAATGCACAACGAGTGTTATGCTTTGATATAGTCTAACGTTACCTTTAACCAGGTAGCCATAAGGGCTATGTTGGGTATAACACGAATTGTGTAGTTAGTCGTGTACATGCAACATGGGATTTGCTCCTCTCAAGATGAGAGAGATATTTATGGGCCCCTCGATGACATAGTTTGATTTACATGCATGAACAATTGGATTAGTTGGACTAATGGCACTTGTATAATCAAATATGTTGGGATCGAGAAACATAATCTTTGAACTATAAAGAATGAGATAGATCTATGCCTTAAGTTCAAAACAAATATCGTGAGGAAAAAGGATAATGAATGATTCTACTATGTGATTGATTGAATCAATCAAAATTGCTCGAAGACAAAAAGCACATTTACATAGCCTTGGGGGCGGTGACGTGTTGCTAGACGCTTACCACCGTCTGTGTTACTGTGTATCGTGTGCAAGTAGGAGATTGTAGGTTACTATATGCTCACGACATGTGTCACACATAAATGCTACCAATGAGTATGTAAACCTAAAGGGTCGCACACAAAGAACATGTTTGCTTCCATTAGAAAGAAACCCGTTAAAGTCATGTTTGACAGTTAAATAATTATTCTTGATAGAATAATTAAATAATATGTGTAAAATGTAATTATGATAATTACAGGGTTCTATCTGTAAATATGAATAATTATCTTTTAGATAAATATAATTATTCGAATTCAAATGATTTGAATTCAAATAATTACAGATAGACATAAATCCTATTTACTGTCAATATAAATAGGATGTCAGGTACTGCCATTTCCCTAACTACCAGGTTTAAGATCTATGATTTCTCAAGAAGTATAGCTATTTTTTTTTTAAGTTTTACTGGAGCCCATGGCCAGAGGCCATTTTGGCCTTATTTCTGCTGAGTTCTGGAATGCCTGTTTAGTCCATGAATGGAGTGAAAAGGTTGAGATGCTGATAATCAATAACTGTGATCATGGCTGGACTACTACCCTTCTAAACCTGTTGGAAATTGCATTGTTTTCCCAACAACTTGGTTTCTTTCCTTTTCTTGGTCTGGAATTTTGGCATTCTGCCATTTCCTTAAATACTTGTTATTGGTGGAGTACCCATATAAAAAACTTTTTCTGCCACCATTACAATTCTCAAGATTGCCCAACCTGTGGTTCTCCTAAAATGGTGAATGTTGCCTACATATTGGTAGATTGTATGGAAAAAGATGATTTGGAGAATATAGAGGACAAGATGATAAGATTGAGAATGACACAGTCTGCTCGAGGTTTTGATTCAATTGCGAATGAGAATTGTATGGTATGTGAAGGAATTTGGAGCTTCATTTGCGGAAGGGTTTGCTGTAATCGTAGATGGAGTTGGGTTAATTTGGAGAGACAGGGGAATACTGGGCTGAGATTTAAAGGAGTAATATCAATATTAAGTATGGGCCAAAATGGAGTTGATAATTGGATTATTGATTTGGGTTGTATAAAGATGGTTATTTGGGCTGTGGATTTGGTCCTGCTGCTTAATATTTGGGCTGACTTTAATATTAATGCCTTGGTTAAAGTTGGGCTGATTGTTGCAGTCTGTGTGGGCCAAATGAAAGTTGCTAAATATGGCTATTGGGCTTGTGAGAAAAGGCTGGGTATTAAAGAATTTGGGCTTGCTGTCGTTTTGCAAATGGATCAGTTTAAGAGTTGGGCTGCTGTGGCTAATCAGATCTAGATCAAGGCTTCCAGAGTTCATGTTGGGCTTTGATAACGCCACTTTTTGGCGTTATTTTCGGTCCTCAAACCAATGAGATTGGATTGTGTTCTAGCAAAAAGACGGAACTTTATGGTTTATCGAGTGAAATGTGCAGGTAATCTAAAAGGAGGCACTCATCGAGAAAAGAGGTGGAAAAGAGCCAAAAGAGAGTCCAAAACGAAGCCAACGGAAGCCCGAGATCCAAGCCCGAGACCCGTGCCCAAACCATGACCCAGGACCTGACCCGGACACTTCAGGAAAGCGTGCGGTTTGTTGCGCGGTTTGTAAGCCACGGGACAAACCACGTAAGTCCCTGTTCCATTCCTATATTTCACGTTTTCCGGATTTTAGGTTATCACTTCTCGACGTGCGACGGTAGGCTGCTCGGGGCGATTTTCGGAGACATTTTGCGTACTTTGGAGCCACGATAGAGGATCGATTGAGGAGGAGTTCACGAAGAGAATCGGATTAGAGCCGAGAGAAGGGAGTTCACCATTACATTCATCACGTTCACGATCACTATGTTTGCACACACGATTTCTCTTCCTTTTCTTGTGTTTTTGTCCAACCCCAACATGAACTAATCTTTAGATGTTGGGGGTTGGAATGAATTTGGTTTAAACTTATGAATACGTGATTTGAGACTTTTATCAGTTTTTCCTATTTAATGAAGCATGTGATTTGGGTTTTAATGCTTTTGTGAGTTTGACCAACTTTCAACTGTTTTGTTTGTTATCAATTAAGTTCGAGAGAATTAATTGATAACTAGAACTAGAATTGCATGCCTAAGGTGAGAAATTGGATAGAGATATACCAAGTAAGCCTTAGTCCTATTAAAATCTTGAGTTTAATGTGTTTTGAATCCCATAGGTTGAGATCGAGATATAAAACTTATACTTTCAAAATAAAATCCGTGGTTGCTTGAGAAAGAACCACGGTGATTTTAGAGATTGGGTATTCATTAAAGGAATAACTGGTAATTGTTTTGAGTCAGATGTTTATATGTGAAAACCTTAGGATTTTCAACCCTCAACTGTTTTCTCTATCCAAAGTTCCTAAGTTGTTCACTGTCTTGTTCGTGATTTACTTATTTGCAATTAATTAGTTTAATACCAACAACTCAAATTGCGACCGTTCAGTTAATAGATCTTATAGTCATTGTGATACTTAGTTCCTAGTTCCATGTGTTCGATACTCGTACTTTCAGTACTATTACTTGATTTCGACACCGTACACTTGCGGTTAGATTTAGGGGGGTGTAAACCCGCCTATCAGGCTTCTTAACAGAGTTAGCATCCATAAGTACAAATATGGGCTCTATTTTTTATATTTTTGGATTGTTATTTCTTTTCTTGAGTATAGATACTTGATTTCTTGGATGTTGCCTAAGCACATCCTTAGTAGGTATTTTGTATATCTTGGGGTATGCCCCTCGTAGTATGTCCTCTTTTTTTGATTTATGAATAAAAATTTTCCGGGGTTCCGTCCCCTTTTCCCAAAATAAAATAAAAATAGGATGTCAGGCCATTTGTTTTCTGACGACTAATTCGATTCTCTGAATCCGAATTATACACATACACATATTTAGAATTAGGGGTTCTTTTGGGCTAGCACTCGGTGGAATTCGCGTGTTCGTGTGTGGATACCGTTAGAGGAAACCTGCGTTGATTTCTTAGTGCCCCGATCGTTCAACCACAACATATCCCAAAAGGTACAATTATAAACACCCTATGGTGTGGTATGTTATTAATTAATTAAATGCATCATTGGATCCGATTGGGTTTTGTATTAAGAAATGTTTTCTTAAATATTTGTAACCGACTTTTATTTATTTTTCCGCTGCGTTTTAACGGTTACGAATAGCATCAAAAACCCAACACACACACACACACACACACACATATATATATATATATATATATATATATATATATATATAGCACGGTTATTTTGCAACCTAGTAAAAAGTTACAACTCGTGCAATCTTCATCTAAATCGTCTATTGCATTTGAATTCTTATTGATTCTCTAAATGAATTTACCTTATTTCGTCAAATTTCTGCAAAACATGTTGACGTTTCTAACGGTTCATGCAATGTATCAGATGAAGGTGATACTTTCATGAAACAATATGCATTACATGACATTTAATGAAATACTATGCATTGCACGTAAGATTATTGATGAAACCAGTAATTATTGATGCAATCAAGTAATCAAATACAATGTTTACATAATGAATAAACTAAATGAATGATTTAGATGAGACTTGCACAGGGTTGCAACCTTTTTACTAGGTTGCAAAATAAACCACCCTTAGGTTCAAATGAAAAGACGGTCAATTTGCGAAAAGATGAAAATGGATAAATACTATTTTGAATTGGATAAATACTTAAAAGTCTTATTATATCTTTTGAATTAATTTATTTATTAATTTTAATGAATTCATAATTTTTTATCAAGTTTTATATAACTTTTTTATATTCACTTCTGATAATAAAAAAAACATAATTTTCATCAAATATCACATGTGATATCCACAGTTAATTCATTATTTTATTTCACAATTTTATCTCCAATTTTTGGCTCCATATTTTTAATCACATGTGATTAACTTCGTTTAACATATGATCTATTATGTATCACATATGATCCACTATATGAATATACATATCACATATGATAATATAGGCCTGCATATAAAAGACGCATAATCACATACGATCATAGGCGGACCCATAATTTTTTTTTCATACGGTGGCACCTTTGACGAACCTAAAAAATTTCCACATCGTCCAATGTTGTTTTATCCTAATTCCACCGCTTTGAGGGAATTTTTTTAAGTTTTTTTCTCGATTTCGAGAGAACTTTTCGTTTTTTTGGTTGATTTCAAGTGTTTTTTTTTTGGATTTTTGGTTGATTTCAAGTGTTTTTTTTGGATTTTTGGTTAATACGGTTGCACCCTCGAAAACGATACGGTTGCACCCTTCATAGAAGTAAACAATTTTACCCTTCGTCGGACGATTAATACGGTGGCACGTGCCATCGTATCTCCTCACTTGGGTCCGCCCATGCATACGATAATACTTGCATCACAAAAAGATCTATTAATAATTACATATGATTAATTGAAATATTTACAATTGTCACCTGTGATAATATGATATGTGATATGTTACTTTTAGGGTTTCGGCGAGGAAGGTAGCAACTTTATAGCTTCACCTAATGGAGAGTGCTCCCAAGGTAACAGGTGTGTCGGAGGCGGAATCCTCAGCCATGGGGGCTGAGAGAAGCGGTCACGTGGAGGGCGTTGGCAACATGCTGCATGGGAGGGGTGCCATACAAAATGCTGCATGGGAGGGGTGCCATACAAAATGCTAGGGTTTCTGTCTTTGACAGACTTTCTGCGCTGGATAAAAACAAAGAGGGAGGGCTACGCTTTGGTGAGGTAACAATTCTTAAAAAACCTTCTAATTATGCTTCAATTGTGGGTGGCTCTCAATCCACGGATCTTGAATTCTACCCGCTGGATGATAAGATGATCTCAAGTGTGCATATCCCGGTTGATATGGCAAAAGAGGCGGAGAAAACGTATCATACCACTCTATATGGTTATTTTCTTGGCCCGAGGATCCCGTTTCCTACTGTCCTTCGTTTTGTCAAAAATGCTTGGAGCAAGTATGGATTCAAAGACGCGATGATGAATGAGCATGGGTTTTTCTTTTTTCGGTTTAATGACGAAGGAGGTTGCAATAACGTAGTGGAGGAAGGTCCACTTATGGTCCGAGGTGTGCCTTTATTTGTATATCACTGGGACCGTCTAAAGGGCTCCACAAGCCGGAGCACGACTCTTGTCCGTTGTGGGTAAAGCTCCACAACGTCCCTCTAGTTGCGTTCAATAGAGAGGGGGTGAGTCGTATTGCAAGTGCGTTGGGGGTCCCAAAGAAGATGGATGCATGCATTGGGGCAATGTGTGATAAGTTGTGGGGGCGTCTAGGTTTTGCCAAGGTCCTTGTTGAAGTGTGGTCCGTTGGAGAGCTTAAAAAGGAGGTGGAAGTTGTAATCCCGGATGTTCATGGTGGTAAAGAGACAAAAACTAAGGTGATAGTTGAATACCTATGGGAACCAATCCAATGTTCCCACTGCAAAGTTTTTGGGCACAAGATTGGTTCGTGTGTTAAAGCGGTGGTGATGAAAAATCTGCCTAATCGTGAGAAGAGGAATAAAGTTGATGATGAAGGGTTCACTAAGGTTGATCAAAAAACATTGGAAACCTAGAACCCAGCTGTCACATGTGTCTTCGCTGGCGGTCAGGGAGGGCACGGTGGGTGGTAGCAACCCGCAGAAAGGAATGATGGACGATAAAAGGGAGGGTGCAATGGGGGCTAGTGGTGCCATTGGTGCCAATATGGGAGGAAGTTCCACCAATGCCTCTCCTGTGGATGTGACTTTGGAGGATAATTTGGAAAAGGATTATAGGATGAGTGGGAAGGAAGATGGAGCTAATCTTGTGGACACAAATGCAACAATCTCTCCGGAGCGTGACTCGGTTCCATAGGTGACTTCGGTAATTGAAGAAATGGATGTCTCTGCTCCCCCACCATTGTTAGCCTCTGTGGCTAAATCTTTTCTTCCTAGGTCGGGCGCTCCATTACTATCCAACAGGTTTGCATCCTTGGCTGGTGTAATTGTTAATGACGATATTGATAGTTGTGGAGATGGGGAGGAGGACCATCAGGGAGGAGCTCGCATGGATAAGGACGGGGATTGGGACTCGATCGAAGGGAATGGATTTTCTATCGCTCATGATTAAGATGGCGTGCTAGAATGTGAGGGGTCTTAATTCCCTTATTAAGCAGCGGGAGACCATCCTATGTTTCTGCAGGAAGTTGGGAAATCTTGGTCGATCCCGTATGAAGGTTCGTTCATGGGTCGTTTGCTGCAAAAGATACGGTCTCTTAAACAACCATTTCGGCGGATGAGGTCTTTGTATGGAAACTTGGAAAAGAGACTTGTTGTTTTAAAGGTAGAATTGGAGTCTGTTCAACAAGTGTGTGATGCGGACCCCCATAATGTTGACATTCGGGAAGATCTTTCGCATCTTCTTCTAGCCTCTCAGCAGGCTAGAATAGATGAGGAATCAGCTATACGTCAACGTGCTAAAATTCGATGGTTGAACGAAAGAGATGGTAACACCAAGTTTTTTCATAAAGTGGTGAAAGAAAGACGGAATGGGAATTTTATTCACTCTATTTTTGATTTGGATGGAAATTTTGTGCGAGGGGATGATGTCCCAGTTGTGTTTATTGATTACTTTAAAGGAATCATTGGAACTGTGGATGCATCTGTCTCGCCTAATCTGGAGTCGGTGTATTTCCCGAGATCTTTGTCTCTTCGTGAAGCGTCGGGTATGATTCGGCCTATTTCGAACGACGAGATTAAAGAGGCGATCTTCCAAATTGGGAATGACAAAGCACCAGGTTCGGATGGGTTTTCGGCTAAGTTTTACAAGGTGGCGTGGAATATTGTGGGGGGTGATGTGAAGATCGCTATCCATAATTTCTTTTATTCGGGCAACCTTGCCAAGGAGCTCAACCATACTTTGATCTGCCTTATTCCAAAATCTGCCAATGCTTCCAAGGTAAGTGATTTTAGACCTATTGCTTGTTGTAATGTTCTCTACAAATGCATCAGTAAAATTGTCTCAGATAGAATGAAAGGTGCGTTGGATTCTTTGGTTAGCCCCACGCAATCAGCTTTTATTCCGAGGAGGCGAATTTCTGATAACATTTTGATGGCTCATGAATTGGTTTCTGGCTATCAAAAATGTGTGGGCCCCCCTCGCTGTGCCTTTAAAATTGATATCAGGAAGGCTTATGACACGGTTGACTGGATGTATTTATTTGGTATGCTTCAGGGTTTTGGTTTTCACCCTATTATGATTAAATGGATTGAGGAATTGGTTTCTAATGCATCCTATTCCATTGCTATTAACGGCGAGACGGAAGGTTTTTTTAAAGGGAAACGTGGTATTCAGCAAGGGGACCCCATTTCTCCTTACCTGTTTACTTTGGTGATGGAGGGGTCCTCGTTGATTTTCCGTCAATGTATTGCGGAGGCCCAAAGCTTTGGTTATCATGCGACTTGTGATGAGTTGCAAATTACGCATCTTTGCTTCGCAGATGATCTCTTTGTCTTCACGAGAGGAGATGTAGCTTCGGTTGAAATTCTAAAGAAGGCTTTGGCTTTGTTTAAGCTTCGCTCGGGGTTATCTCCTAGTTTGGAAAAGAGTGAGGTTTTCTTTGGTAATGTGGGGGAGGTTGAGAAGAATGCCATTTTAGAATGCTTGCCCTTTCGCTCGGGTGTTTTTCCTATACGGTACTTGGGAGTACCTCTCTCGCCGATTAGATTGAAGGTGGTGGACTTTGGTATTCTAGTGGATAAGGTTCGGAGTCGAATCCATAACTGGAAGGCAAAGTATCTATCTTTTGGGGGTAGATTGCAATTGATTAAGTCGGTCTTAACGTCGATGCAGCTCTATTGGATGTCGGTTTTCCAATTACCTTCAGGTGTTGTTCATGAGTTGGAAGCTTTGTTCCGTAATTTTCTATGGACGCAAGGGGAAATCTCGAAAGGCAGATGTCGGGTAGCTTGGGAAGATGTATGTAAACCGATGCTTTGTGGTGGACTTGGCATTCGCAGAACTTCGGTATGGAACCGTGCGCTACTTACAAAGCATATTTGGGATATTTTGAGCAAACAGAACTCTCTTTGGGTCCAATTGTGCTGTACCCATAGGTTCTGATCGCTCAACTTCTGGTTAGTGCATGCTAGACCTTCTTGGTCATGGACACTGCGTAAAATTTTAGACCTCCGTCCTCGTGTGAGGAGGTTTTTCTTATCGAGCATTGGAAGTGGTTGTGATACTCATGCGTGGGAGGATTCTTGGCTCCCGGTAGGTCACTTGTCTTCTCATATCTCGTATAGATTGATTAATGCAAGTGGGTTTACGAAGGATTCCTCGGTTCGGGAAGTGGTGAATGCCCTTCACGGTGCATGGCCACCTACGTGGACATCTCGTTGGGCAGATCTGGCGTTATGCAATCCTCCAACGGTGCAACCAAATACTCGAGATATAGTGGTATGGCTTAATTCGCAAAATGTGGGAGTCCCGTTTTCGGTTAAAGAAGTTTGGTGGTCGATGGCGTTGGATGGAAACCATCATGTGTGGTGCCGGGCGATTTGGTTTAGTGGTTTCGTTCCACGACATGCGTTTTGTATGTGGCTTGCTTTTCTACGACGGCTGCCAACACAAGACCGGATTCTCATATGGAACCATGAACCTCCTGATCTGAAGTGCTTATTATGTGAACGGGGGTTGACTCTCATAATCGCCTATTTTTTGAATGCTCCTTCTCGTTAGAAGTATGACAAGCGATCAAGTATGAAGCAGGGATGGTGATGTTTGGGGATTCTTGGGATATCGTTATGCAAGGGATTACGGATGGGAGTTGTTTTCCTCGTAGAAGTCTTCATAAGTTTTCACTTGCGGCGTCGGTGTATTATATCTGGCAAGAGAGGAATAGGCGTTTATTTGACAATACGAAGAAATCTAAGGCTCAAGTGGTGAAGACTATTCGCGATGTGGTGCTTAATAGGTTGGCTTGGAAGAATCGCTGCAAGCTTGGTCCGCCTTCGGTATGATCGGGGTTAATTTTTGGTGTTTGTGTTGGGCTCTTTGGTGTCGTGGTGGTGTTCCTTTTTGTATTGCTTTTTCTTCGGTTGGTTTTAGTTGGTGTTGGTTCCCTTGTTGTGGTCTGTCGCAACTTGGTTGTTCTTGGTTTTCGGGTTGGCTCTCGCCTTGACTTTGTGTGTATTGGTTTTGTCCCGTTTTTATAATATTGCCCGGAGTTTTCGTTCAAAAAAAAATCACATATAGTGAATCATATGTGATATGTAATAAATCATTGGTTAAATGAATCTAATCACATAGTGGATATAAAAAATAGAGAAAAAAATTAATGAATTGATTATGGATATCACTTGTGATATTTGATCAAAATTGTAATTTTTTTTATTAAAAATGTATCTAGGATGTTTTTTACATAAAACTTAATAAAAAATTATGAACTAATCGAAATTAAAAAATAAATAAACCAAAAAGATATAATGAGAATTTTAAAAGTTTATCCATTTTTTTAAAGGTAAAATTTATTAAGAAATCAACCAAAACAAGCAGGTCTAATAAAACAAAACCAACAAAGAGAAGCCAAAACCTCTATCTATAAGGCATATAACGGAGGGAGGCTACAAACTAACCCAAACCCAAACCCACACAGGACGCCGCCTAACAATTCGAAAGAAACAAATGAAAAGCACACCGCCAATCGAGACCAACTAACACGAAAAACAACCAACTGGGTTACAACACCATAACGCCCAAGAGCCAGAGAAAACTTTGGCACTAGGGGCAACCAACGAAAAGAGGCAAGTTGGATGTCGATCAACCAGTCTTCACCACCACGAGAACTATCAAACAAGAGATTATTTCGGGAGCTCCATATAGAGTAAATGGTGATTCAAACAACGGTTGTCCATAGCTTACTCGTCAGGGACGAAACAGGGAAGAACTCGGCCAAAGTGAACATGTCTGAAACGAAGTAATAACCCGAGGGGCAAGGTCCCACCACTTCAAAATTCTGCCCCACAACACCGATACTAGAGAGCAAACCGCAAAGCAATGGTCCATCGATTCGACGACGCTATCACACCGGGGGTAAAGGAACGAGTGGCGGTCAATCCCCATCTGATCGAGTCAAAGTCGGACCGGAATTTTCCCAAGCTTTAGCCGCCAGATGAAGATACTTATTTTGGAAGGAACGAGCTTGCTCCAAGTGGTAGGCACGCTACCTGTTCAAGAACTAGAAGAGGTAGAGTCAATCGAATCCTTAAATGTATCTCACGGAAAAATCTCGATCATTGCTAAGCCACCAAAAATAGCAGTCAATTTGATTAGATAAATGTCTAACACCCCGAATGAGCTCCTCCAACTCCCACCACTCCCCTAAAGCCCGACCCAAGGGATACAATGCCGACCCTCATACCACTCCCAAACCCCATTACTCCAAAAAAATACGATTTCTAGCCACAACCTCTTTTCGAATTTCAAGACTAAACAACCTTGAGAATTTATTGCAAAGACGAAAATCACCTAACCATATATCTTTCCAAAAGGACGTCGAAAAACAGTTACCCAATTTTTTCCCAAAAGAGGAGCTAAACGGAATACCAATATTATCCCAAATAAATTCGGCCCGAACTACGCTACTCCAAGTTCCCCCACCCGAAAAGCCATCACCCCCCAAACCCCCGTCAACACCGTAAAGACTTTTTATAACACATATCCACAAAAGATCACCACCTACATGAAACTGCCACCACCATTTACCTAACAATCCCGAATTGGATGCCCGAAGACTTCCAATATTGAGACCTCCCAACCCAAATGGACGGAGAGCCATGTCCCAATTGACCCAAGGAGGAATTAGACACCCCATCCCCCCAAAAAGAAAGAACGCCTCATACTGAGCTAGGGCATGGAAGAGGGAGAAGTAGAACACGGGCAAGCTTCCAAGAACCGACGTGATTAATGTCAATCGACCCCAAAAGACATCAGCCGAGATCTCCAAACTGAAAGCTTAAGCCGAAATTTATCAACAATCGGATCCCAAATAGCAACTCGGTTCATATTCAAATGGATTTTTTCAGTGATTCACATATGAATCTTCATACAATTTTCTTTTCTTTCATTTTCACGAATTTAATTATCCTATTATATAACATATAGGTAAGAAAAAGATCATATAATTATAGTAGGAACAGCACTTGTTACATTATCCATTCTTTTAGAAATAAAAATGAGTAGACCACATGTGTTAACATGGTTTTGAAATTAATGGTTTTTATCCAATAGTAAAATTGTGGTTTTGGTTCTTATATTTTACAACTTATTATTGTTTTCGTCCTCTAAAACTAAATCCATCAATAATTTAACGTTTAGTTTAGGATAAGAGACATAAATAATAATAATAATAATAATAATAATAATAATAAATTAGAAAATAATAATTTTCAACAAACCACGTAGTTTACTTTACTCGTTTCAAATTATTAGTTCTCCTCCTCCGTAAGAATTGGCCCACTACATATACATATTTTGCTTTTGCTTTCGCTTTCCTGTCCACTTTACAAAATTACAAACATTCCAACAATCTAATTCATAATATATATATATATATATATATATATATATCTTTTGTCAAAATCCCTAACTTTTTGCAAGTCATAGGTTGAGACCACATCAAAGATAGAATTGTGTGTGTGTGTGTGAGAGGTTCGTCGTGTACAAATATTATATACTTTAAAGAAAAATGTCGGTTTCCGATAAAGAAAACCATATGTTTATCAGATTAACGAACCGACAATAACGTGTTACCATTTTTCGTAATTAACCTTCTACGAACGGCTCTCCTCAACAAAACGCGGTACGAATGCTATGCTTTTGTTCACTTCCCCATATCCATCAACGTTAACGGATCTTCTCCTCCGGCTCTCCCGTTCCAAGAAGTCATCAAAGGAGCATCCAACAGGTCCATTCGCAGTTGGGAAAGCTGGTCCACAAGGGTCAAGATCCAACCCTTCTCCCGAAAAAAGGAAAAGAAAACTATGAGAATCTTCTATCTACCTAGACGCTACTCGAGTAACGATATACTTCCCTTTCTCTAGATCATATATCGTCTTCATCTCAGGCTTCCTCCATTTTGACACGAAATATGCAGCAAACAACAAAACAAGGACAAAGGCTAACAAACCTAACAAAGTCGAAGAAGACTCCTTGCCAACAACGGAGCTCGTGGAGTCTAAATGGTCAACATCCATGTCGCCACAGCTCTGAAGGATGAACGCACCCAACGCCCAGTCAAGAGGAACATCGTTCACCTTATTAGCATATCCAATCCTGCTCGAAAGAAAAGGAATTAATTAGTTGTTACCCACAAAATGGAAAGAATTGAACATTGTATCTTACATGGTTTAGTAATTTAATTAATTTTTTGAGAATTTAGTAGTACAAAGTTGAAGGAAGAGAGCCCCTTTACAAGAAAAAAGGTGCATTCGGTATGCAGACAAGACAGGACGGGACGGAACAGTTGTTTAGTGTTTGGTAAGACGAACAGGACAAAACAAAACATATAACACGACCAATTTACCCCTAATAAGTTGTTTATATATTTTGATTAATTATGTAATTTATTAAATTATAATGAAATAAATATTTTTTGTAATAAAATTTATTATTAGAAATTTTTCTTCAAGACGATTAAAGTGACCCCAAAATAAAAAGTTTGTAGTTTTCAATTTCTATTTCCTAACATTTTTTATTTTTTTTACTTTAATATTTAATAATTTACATAAATTAATCAAAACATAGAAACCATATAAAAATAATATTTTGAGGACATTAAAGTGAAAATTTAAAGAACATAAAATACGATAAATAAAATTTAAAGAACATAAAATACGATAAATAAAACTTAAAGAATGAATAAAATATAAAAAGAAGACATATTTGATATTTTAGAAGAGAATTCGATTTTATTTTGAGGTTATATTGGTAAAACAGAAGTCTGTTCCACCTTGTTCCATGGGGTGGGGTGGACAGGCGTGTTCCACTTTTGTTCCACATAAAAGTCCTGCCAAAATGATCTTGTTATGTCATGTCCAATGTACCAAACGCACCCTAAAAGGATAAGAATGTATAAAGGATACCTCAAAAGGACAAAACAGCTTCAAGTATCTAGGGTCTATGATTCAGAAGGGGGAGAAGTTGACGATGAGCTTACATCTTACCCTCCCTAGACCCTACATCTGCATGGGATTTACTAAACCCGTTTGAGTTGGTTTGGTTTTTATAGAAAAGCGTCACTCGTTAACTGCCGTAAATTGATTTATGGTTGAAATCAGACTCTCCATATCCTAGAGTTCTAAAACAGAATTTTGATACATTGGTGAGGGAAGAAGTACCTTTCATCATCTAAAGCTATTCCAAGGCTGTCGTGAAGTAAAGCGACAATATACGCCGAAGAGAAGCAATAACGATGCAAATCTTCCTCTGGGAAACCAGGGTATTTCATCTTTAGATTTGACCAATCCTCTTCACAGAACTTTTGTCCAGCCACCTTCATCTCAGAAAGAAACGTTCTCGGGGACAACCCAAAAAACTATTAAAAAATCCGAAGATTAGGAAATCGGAGAACAAAGAGTTGAATGATTTACTCAAAAAGTTCAGCAGACCTTGGATGTATGGAAGAAATTTTCTGTTGCCAAAAATTTTCCTTCGAGTTTGGGTATAAATGTCGAACCAATGTAGCATTTTTCGTAGGCACATTCATCTGTGTTTCAATGAATCTATCAAAAAACCCATGAACGAGAGATATCAGGAATGTTACACCATCCTGGAAAGAACTTGTACCTTTGCCTTTCTGCAAGAGTGATAAGGAAGCAGATATGCACTCTGAGAAGTTGCCACTTGCGTATAAATTGGATAATTGCTCATTTTTTACCAACACATTGTGTTCATATCCTTTGGGAGAACATGGATCAACTGATTTATTGCCATAAAAAAAGTCAGTAGAAAGATGTGCCCAAATAAAAAGTAACATGAACAGAGAACAAGCACAAGAGAGTACATGGAACCCATAATAGACTTTCAGAATTGACTTTGTACACCAGAATATAACTCTCAAGTAATGAAGATTAGAAGGAAGAACTTGATATCATTCTTGTATTGTATTGATTCAAACTATTGATAAAATTATGTCATTATTTTCATTATTGGGTGGCCTTTGAATTGAAAGTACGCATCAGTGGAATACTATCTCTACAGGGTGCAAATTCAATGAGCTTAAAAGTAATAAATAATAATAATAAAAGCTTAAGATGGAGTTGCTCTTTTGTTACAAAGAAAATTTATGGAATAAATAAATAAACTTTACCAAGCATTATATATATATATATATAACATTCAGAGGAACATAATTCACATTACATTCAGAAAGTTTAAACATTCATACATCTTGAAAGTTGAAATTCTTATTTTAGTTTTTTAGTTTCAAGATATTTTATTGCCGTATATGTTGTTTTTTTAAGGGTATCCCAAATATGCTGTTATAGTTTAATATAATCATATTTAATTTACAACCAAGTAAGTCAAGCGGTACTCAAGATTCGATTTCAGTCTTTTAGATGAGAGAGTGAATAACAAAAGAAAATAACTTCTTGATATGTGATTTTTTGGGCAGTATTTGAAGGAGTTATCATCATTTTAATGTATGTGGTCTATATGTGATTTCCTTTTTTCTTTTTCTTTTTAGAGAAGGGTATCTTCTAAACTCCCTAATATATTAAGGGGTCGTTTACCAAACGCTTACCCGGGTAACCGGTAAAATTCAACCCTATCACCTACGGGGTAAGATTTTAGTCCACCACGTATGCAACAATTTTCCCGGTACGCGCTAACCGTGGAAAGAGTCTTCGCCCTCACTTACCAGGTAAGACTCTCGGTCCGTGCCTTAGCTCTTACCAGGTAAGATTCTTGGTCTTTGCCATATCCATCCGGTAAGGTAATGTGACTTGGTAAGCGCTTACCCGGGTAAGCATTTGGTAAGCAGACCCTTATCATAAACCTTTTCCACACTTGGTCCCCTTACTAAATGATAGCAAACCCAAAGAGGCAAATGAGCATAGGATGCACCAAAGACAGATATGTGTCTCAACTACAATGGTCAATTCTTCATTTGGTTGGTTTGTCCTATCTGAAGAAAGTTCAATATGAAAATTAAAAGCCTAAGGATAAGGCAAACAACAATCGACTAATGTACAACATTAAAGTGCTGGCCTATCAACCTAAAAATATAAACATCATTGGCTGGAATTTTAGATGGGACCAAATTCTCAGGCACGGTGAACAAGGGCAACGAGCATATTAATTTTCTTTTTTTGCACAGAATCACTGGTGTTAACATCAAATAAAATTTCCCCCCGTTTGTTCTTCTTAATATGTCAGAGGCATGAATGTAAAATTAACAGGAGACATAAAGCTACGTACCCAAATGTGTACCGTTTGCAACAATGGACTCCTGAAGCAAGTCAAATGCGATATTCTGCAAAATGATAGAAATTGACAGAGTTGATTAAAATCTGTTGCTTCAAAATATTGTGCAGTGAATCAACATTTCACTCTGACGGTGGTGGTGAAAGACGCTAGTATATCAGAAACAATAATCATGCAGTTCTACTCCCAATCTGGCTCAGAAAGTATGAGACTGTTATCAGAATATAAATGCAACTATGTAACTGGGGATCCAAGTTGTGTTCCGATTAGAAAGATGGAAAACGTGAATGTAATAAAATGAGCAATTAGCCAATTAGCATGTGGTTCTTATACCCAGGGTTCTAAATGATGCGCCTTGGCGTAAGACACTATGCCGTCACGTTAAGTCTAGCTAAGACTGACATTAAAGATATTGACCTTCAAGTTATCTTTTCACAATAAGTCCCATTAAAATTGATCAATAACCATATGAAAATATATAGTATAATTACATTGTTGAAACAATTTAAAACAAACAAAAGTGCAGTTCCTGTCCTCCTAATACTTCTAAGCAGTTCCCTTGATGGTTCTAATTTTTCCATAGGTGGCTAATAACCCATTCTCAAAGCATCTTTTTAAGATTCTAGTGAAAACCTAAGTGCTTATTGAGAGTATTTACCCAAACAACCTCTTTGTTTAAACAATAAACATAACATGTTCTGGATATATTGTTTTCTTGTGTTCCACTTTTTCACTTGCAGGAAATCAAGAAAACATTCTAATCTATTCTATTTTGGAGGAAAGCGACCCATGAATCTAATGGCCAAAAGTCACTGTTCTGCATTTACATGCTCAAGATGCACAATGCACAGTTACACCTTAAGGAACATTGTATCTTCTATCATCAAAACATACCATCTCTCCCCCTCTACACACAAATATGGATCTAATTTAATTTATCATCAGTTCATACTTTATCTGCCTCTTTTGTTCTCCAATAAAATTCACTCCCGGATGGTCATAATCCACCATTAAAATAGTTTCAACTAAAATATATTCCCATATCAGGGCAACACCTGAAAAAGCCAAACAAAATATATTTTTCACAAGTATATTTACATTTCACAAGAATAACATTTGAACACAGGGACTTCAAAAATAAGATCAATAGGGTAATCTTTTTCTTTTTGATGGATACTACTACAAAGCACAAACTTCTTATTTTTAGCGAAGAATAATATCATGAACTTTTTGAGTCTTATAAAAAGTTGTATATAATACTTTAGCCACACTGTCCCTCATAACAGACAGCCTAAGGAATTGACTTTCACTCGTTGATTTGGTGGCCAGCTTAAGATCTTTCCATATATATAATAATCATTTGAAACCAAATTACGATCATAACTAGCAATACAATGTTTTAATGCAATCAAGTCTACACCAGCCACTACTAGAAAACAATGTTTACCTGGCCGAAATGAAGCAAGCTGTGGCTGTATAGATTGTAACTGAGCTTTCCAAACTTAACCCTTTGCGAAAATTCAGCGGGTATTGGCTCTCTTGAGACAAATGTCACCTGAAATTATTGAATGCAATGATTCAAAGTGGCAAGCACATGTTCTGACTTCTGAGTGTTAACAGTAATGAAATGTGATATTCAAAAACATTTTGGAAAATCTCCATACATGGTTGCATCAAAAACATGTACTGTGCACATTTGATCCTTCAATGCCACATAAATTGACATCAAATATGTTTATCTACTCCAATATATGTTATTTCATGATACTCTCTCCGTCCCAAAACAAATGCAACTTCTGATTTGACATGTATTTTAACAGAAGTCTTTGCCTAATGAGCGTATACCTAAAATACCCCTTAATGAGACAACTTTGGGACCACAATCAATCTCACAAATATCTTATAGTGATTGCTAATTGGCAAATAAGTAAATTTGCAAAGGGAACCTCCTAATAAAAGGATACCTTGCATTTTATAGGACAACCTAATATGGGAAGTGTTGCATGTTTTATGGGACAGATGGAGCATAAAATAGCATGCTAAATTAACTAATCGGAAACATGGGCTGTGGCACACTGGTAAAGCCTTTGGGGGATGTAGTGGAAAATCTCATCAACCTAGGGTTCAAATCCAGCGCTGCCAAAGCCCTTGTGGCCATGGAGGTTCACCTACGATGACTACAGGCCATTCGTGGTCGCCCGGGGATTATTCGGTGAGCGTAAGCTGGCCCGGAAACCCACGGTTACCCAAAAAAAATACTAAAAATGCTTTTAGGCTGAAGATTCCAGGATCTAAATTTTAAAGAACAATAATGATATAAACCTGAGCAGAAGCACCGCCAAGTTCTATTATCCCTGTCGTTTCCTCAGGATCACCTCCAAGAGTTCCAAGAGCATAGTTAGCCACAACCCATGCATAAACTCCCTCATCCGAACCTAAAACAACGAAACCAAGTTGAAATATTTGTCCTGAAACTCCATCAAACTGTTGAACGAGCACATGTTTTCATTAAGCATATGGATCTTGTTAAATATACCATAAAGAAAAAACTTTTATAGAATGATTTCTCAAAACAAACTCTTCATCCAATCTAAGTAACATGCATTCAACAAAAAGAGAAGAACTGATTATTGCAAGTTAAATGAATAAGATCCATTACAGAATAATCAAACAATGAGAACTACATGTCATGCATTTTCGGATTTTCCTGTTAAAGTATTCCACTTCTTGCAGTGCTCGTTAAGGTATAAATTCATAAACAGCACCAACTGTACCTAAAAGAAACAAGCTATATATCTAATTTCAATCTAAAATCACATACAAATCATCTCAATAAGCAAAGGATTTCGCAAAGTTATAAACACTAACACGCATCCAGCATACAATTTACAGTGGTGTACGCTTCTTGCAATGTATGTTGGCTTAATAAATCAAATGGCAACCTATAATCACTGATAACTAGCTCTAAGTATGCGTAAAAAAACAAAGGAGAAATAATAAAATTATAACCACATCACAAAATCCCGCATAAATTTTCCTAATACCTGAAATAACCGATGCCCAACTATCACGAAACTCAAATCCAGAACCCCTCAAAACGTTCCTGCAAGACTCCAGAATCAGCTCCTGTACACCCGAATCCAGTATCCTCAACCCAGCCGTCGCCATAAGTCTGACCTCCGACTTCCCCCATTCCTTTTCGGGAACCCTCTTACGCGCAAATGTCAACAACTCCAACAGTGAACCACCAGCCGTCTCTGGATCCTCCGCAAATGCGGATAACCCCGGGCTAATCCGCATCGAACCCAACCCGTTCTTACCACCTAAATCAAAAACCGGACCCCCGTTCTCAAACACATACTCAAACACATGAATCCGACTCCCTGTGCTCCCTCCATCGATCACAATCCGATACCGCTTTTGCACGGAACTTCGTGATATAAGGTATAAATAACAAGCCGATACAAAAACTAGGGTTAAGAATCCGATCACAAAGATCTTCAATTTCGAATGGTGATATTGTTTGTGGTTTCTGGAAAAGGGATTTGTGGAGCGGAGGAACTGATCAGGGCGAAATTTAAGCTTTATCGATTTATTCATCTTATTATTCTCTGTAGTGAGATCAGGATGATCGACTGCTGCTGCTGCTGCAACACGAGCACTCGATCTTCGCATTCACAAACAAATCGTGAACCATATGAACATGGTTCACAAGTTAAACACTTAGGGTTTACGATCCCACTGTGTTTCTTGATTGAATTTGAGACGAGAGAGGGCTAATCGACGACGGAAACTTGCCCTCTCCCTTGATCTTCTGGTTTGATTGGGGAAAAACGATGATAGTTTGAATCTTATTTTGGTTTTCCGTACGGAGCCGGTCCCCGCCTTTGGATTATTTGTTAATTGTAATGGTATAATAGACCGGTCCAGAACCGGGTTTTTTAGTTTTGGACCGACCGGCGTTTATCGACTTTCCAGTGGGTGGAGTGTCAAAGGCTCAAACTTCACATAGATTCAAATGGCCCCCTCAAGTATGAATCAAAGGCATAACAGTCCCTAGAATCGTTGATACTCAATGGTCCATGGATTATAATTTAATGAAGTTGATTTTTAGAGCTTGTAGACATGATTTCCAACATGAAAGCCCGTAAAGTTGATTTTAATAGAGTGATAGATGGTACAAAGGAATATGTGATATTTTAAATTTGAGTCGATACAAATAACTTCAAAAGAGTCGAGTTTTGCCGATAAATAAAATACTTGCAATAATATGTGACTATGTATACTCATGTTTTTTTGTTAATAATGGGTACTTTACATTGCTAGCTTCAATTTTTTGAATGCTACATCAACCTCAACGCTCCATTTGAAGGCCCCATTTTAAGCAAATTAGTCAGTGGTTTAGTAATGGTACCGTAATTTTTACAAACCACCTATAATAACCCGTAAAGCCAAGAAATCCCCAATCAACTCTTTAACATTACTTGGTGTATGCCACTCCACCATGTCAGCAACCTTTTGAGGATTAGCCTTGACTCCTTTCAACTAATCACGCGACCCAAGTAATTCACTTGTTGGCTAGCAAAACGACACTTTGAAAGTTTAGCGAACAAGGATTATCTTCTTAAGACATCCAAAACAACATCCAGATGAGGAAGATGATCTTCCCAACTGTTGTTGTAAACCAAAATGTCAGCGAAAAAAATCAAAACATTTTTTTAGATAGGCCTTAAACACCAAATTCATGAGATGTTGGAATGTAGCAGGAGCGTTCGACAACCCGAACGACCTAACCGTAAAATCGTATAAACCTTCATTAGTTATAAATGCAGTCTTACAAATATCATACTTCTTCATGGATTTGATGATACATGCTCCTCAAGTCTAACTTTGATAAATAACACGCAACATATAATTCGTCAATAAGCTCCCCTATTATACGAACTGGAAAATGATTCCTTACCATGAGGCTATTGGGTATTTTAAGGTCCATACAAAATCTTCAATTGTTGTCTTTCTTCTTCACAAGGACCATCGGGGATGCAAACCGACTTTGTCTAATGACCCCTGAATCCAGCATGTCTTGGACTATCTCCTCAATGACCTTTAAAAATTACAGCATATCAGTATTTTCTCAAATTGACGAGGTTGCTACCTTCCTTGAGAGTAATTCCATGATCCAAACCTATGGGGGGGTAGTTTCCTAAGTGTTTCAAACACATTTTCATAACTCTTCAAAAGTGACATCAACTCGGCGTTTTTGAATATGTCGTTTACTCCCAATCTGGCCCTTTCTAACTTAAGCGAATACAATTTAGTACTATTGGGAGAAGACACAATCAAGTAAGCTTGATAAGTACTATGTTCTTATCTTGTATCTACATTTTATGAGAACTCTTTGATGATTTTGTGACCCCCCCTTGCAACTTTACATGTCTTCCTTTCCATAATAATTCCATAAACAATTGGGTGAAAATACACCTTATATTCCCAAGAGTTGAGAGCCACTATATGCCTAAAACCAGTATGTATCCTCGTATAGGCATGGCATAAAATCCCCAATGAATTTGACCCCTTGCGTGACCCATTTCAAGCTTTTAGTGAGAAACTGTATTGATACTCTAAACCCAACAGTGATTGCCACATTTATTGCCTTAATAGGAATCAATTTCAACCCCAATCGTTTGGCTAAAGTTAGGTCTAGAAAATTATGACCGCTGCCACTGTCAACCAGTATGGGTAGATCCTTTTTTCTGATCCTACCCCGTAGTTGCAAGGTTTGGATATTGGACGACCCAAACATAGCATGTATTGAAATGGACACATCTCCCTCTTTTTCCAGGTCACACTGTGTCACTGTACCCTTCTTCACTAATAATAGTATCCACTGTATCTGGACAAATCAACATGAATAACTTGTTTCCCCTATATTTATCGCCAAGTATATATTTCTCCATGCAGTTTCTTCCTTCTTTTTTCTTCATATTTCTTTTTGGACAACTGTTTCATAGACATGGGTTTATTAATGGATCCTTGAGAAGATCGGGTCTGTGTTTTTGTGTAATGTTGACTATTGATTGTCTTCCTTTTGTTTGTTGCTGAAAAATAAGGCTCTAAGATAGGGTCGATGGGAAGGAAAATTTAGGTGTTAATAAGGAAGTAGGAGCAGGGGAATATGGTGAAGTAACATTGGATTATTATCATTGGGGAGAGATGAGGTTTCCTTACCAAAATCAGTGGGTTTAGATGGTTCTAACCCCAAAGTGCATAATTATCCCCTTCTTGTAGCCTTGCCATTCTCTCGGCTTGGCTAAGAGATTTTGGGTCAAGGAGTTGCACAGTGTGCAAAATCTCAGGGGTGAGACCCCGGCATACAAATCAAGCAACATGTTAGGAGGAATAGTTACTTGATTTTGCAGGGAATTGAGTTTGTGGTCATACTCACTTACAGTTGTTGTTTGACGGATGTTGTGAAGTTCGATCAAAGGTTTGAACACCACTCGTTCAACTAATTGCTCCCTGAGCTCTTTCAGATGTGTTTCCTATTTCACAATATTCCCCTCCATCTCCTTCATAAACCCCTGATGCCAAAGTACTTATTAAGTTCAGAAGACTATACCAAAAAGTATGAAAAAGTTAACCTCACCAAACATGTTTTAATTTGCAAAAGAAATAGAGTAAACTTTACTTTTAATCCTTGAGGTTTAGTAAAAAATCTGAAAGTAGAACTTCTACTTTAATAAGTCTAAAAGTCATTTTTATGGTTTTCAATTTACTCTGAAAGTGGTTTCCGATCAATAACTTTGTTTATTTTTTTCGTTAGAGCAATAGGCATTTCAGTCTTTTCATCAACAAATTAAATTTTCTTTTAAAATATAACATAACCCTTATTAAATATTTTGTATTTTATTTAGTCATAAAGTTTCTGTCTTAATCTAAAACTAGTTATTTTTTTAAATAAAATATAATTTTATGTTATTTTTTAAAGAGAAAGTTAAAGATTTTGATGAAAAAACTAGAATGTCTCTCACTCTTGATAGAGATACTGATACTCACAATAAGCAAATACAATAATTAAATACTCTCTTACAATGACTTGATTGTAAATATCTTGTAAGTTACGATTTTCTCTCAAGATGTATATATATCCACCTACAAGTATCAATATAATCAAGTTTTCCATTCAATCACATTCTTTCTTCTAATATGGTATTAAGAGCTTAAGATCCATTTTCTTCTTCTTCTTACTACCCACCCTAAATATGTTCTCCGCTTATGCCTCAAACCATCCTGTCCAACACTTCAAGGGACGTTGCCAGTGGTGTCGCATAATTGGACACTATGTCTTGCAATGTGTAACATCCTAAATTTTCGATATTATTATTTTAATAAGAATTGGGATCTAATTGTATTTTGGTTTAAAACCTCAAATTATGTGGTAATTTTATAATTCATTAGGGTTAAAATACAAGAGATGAAAGTTTGGTGTAAATTTTGGAAATAATGAAACTTGAGGGTGCTTTTGGTTATTTGCTGAAAGTGTGTATGGATAAAAGGTTAGAGCTGAGAAATATCTCAGTACCTTGTTTGGAGTCGGCAAAGAAATTAGAGGAAAAAGGGAGAAGGAGAGAAAGAAGAGAAAGCAAGCCTTGTTCATCATTTTGGTTTTTGGAATCACAAACATCAGATTTGAGGAATCAGCTTGTGCAGGAAGTGGTTTTTGCAAGCAAAGGTGAGTTCATTCGATTCTTTGTACAAATCAGTGTGTTTAAGTTATAGTAACCTTGGTATATTTGTATGAACTGACTGATGATTGATTAGAATGAGTAGATTGAATTGATTTCATGTTTTAAATCGATTTGAGGACTTGTTGAACGGACAGTACGCAAAACCTTGAATGTCCCGGTAGTTGAATGTCCCGGTAGTGGAAGTCCCGGTAGTTGAATGTCCCGGTAGTTGAATGTCCCGGTAGTGGAAGTCCCGGTAGTGGAAGTCCCGGTAGTGGAAGTCCCGGTAGTTGGAAGTCCCGGTAGTGGAAGCCCCGGTAGTGGACGTCCCGGTAGAGGCAAGTCCCGGTACAAGTGAGTCCCGGTACAACATATCGGGAGTTGAGTAAAGAAACCAGTATATCTAAATGGTATCAAATTTGATATGGCTCAAGGATCTGATAAGTTAAGTATCTAGAGGCCTTGTATTTTATGTATCTTTCTGGATGTAATGAAATGTGCATTTATGTAAATCGTGGAGATATGCGATTTAGGAATTGTGATGGGAATTATATAGCTTGAACATACATACCCTTGAAAAGTAGTATGTTAGGTTTATAGACTGCGCTAGTCGATGCTAGGCAGGAATGTGTTAAGGGTAATGAATAAGGTTTGCTCATACTGAATGATATAAGGAATTGATGTGAGTAATCATAATTCCTGTGTGTATGTGAAATAAGGAATTGATGTGAGTAATCATAATTCATGTGTGTATGTTAAATGTGGAATTGATGTGAGTAATCGTAATTCCCATTTATGTGAAATAAGGAATTGATGTGAGTAATCATAATTCCTGTGTGTATGTTAAATGTGGAATTGATGTGAGTAATCGTAATTCCCATTTATGTGAAATAAGGAATTGATGTGAGTAATCATAATTCCTGTGTGTATGTTAAATGTGGAATTGATGTGAGTAATCGTAATTCCCATTTATGTGAAATAAGGAATTGATGTGAGTAATCGTAATTCCTATTTGCATTATTAAGAAATGTGGAATTGATGTGAGTAATCGTAATTCCTGATTTCTTAGGATGAATAGAGATTGACATGAGTAATTGTAATCTCTACATCCTTTCTAATAAATGGGCATATGTGGTTGCGATTTATTAGATGAGAGCATTGATCTAGAATCTGGGATTGATTCGTAGAAGGCTCTGGTATATGATAATATGACTAGGTGAATTAATCATAATTATGGAGGTGGGGTAGATTCCCAGTAGTGAAAGGAGTTGTTGTACGGTAAGAAAAGGAATAATCAGGTTTGTTGTAACTTGTTTACATTGATTTTACAAATGTTATCTTGGAAACGAATGTTCTCACTAGGCGTTAGCCTAATCGTTTCATATGATGTTTTTCTTACCAGGTTCAGGCTCAGGCAAATAAAGGGTTGTGGGACGAGTGTTTTTGGAATAGCAGAAGTGGCAATTAACAAAGAGGAGATTTTTGAAGGATAGCTTAGACAAATCGATTAATCTGATTATAGTGACATGATTAGATTGATAGGTTGTTCGAAGTATCCTGTATTGTAAATACACTCTTGATGGTTAATTCCTTTGCTATCTATATAATTGTAGTTTTATTGTCATAACCTGTTATAACTTGAGGTTTAAATTGGCTCAGATTTTGGGGCGTTACAATATGGTATCAGAGCAATAGTTTAAGTGAACTAAGTATGTTGAGGAGGTACTTAGACTTAAGCTGAGATGAATTAAGTTATGATATGTGAGAAAGGGGTAGAAATACTAAGACGGGATAGTCTTAGAGTCAACAGAAATACGTGAATTTAGTACTGTAGCAATGGCAACGAGAATTTTCATGTAAAGTATATTCGGAATTTCAATTAGCTACTGTTATTATGAATATGAGTTACACGAGCATACTTGTTTCTAAATTGTCACAGTGACTAGTGATCGGTAAAGTACGTTTTGCATGTCTATACTCGTATAAACATTTCTTATGGTTATCTCTTTGTGTTATAGTAGAACAATTTAAGGTGAATATAGATTTTCAAGCAGTAGATGGTAATGTTATTTTGAGACCCGGAGATCGAGTTACGGTTAATGTCGGTATGTTAGACCAAGAAGTAGTTGAGTAAAGATTTGATGATGAACAGTGACTCTAAGGAGGTTTGCAAATCCAAGTTGGGGAGAGGATGCTAATGAAAGAGTTAAGGTTCAGAAAATATGAAAGATGGATTCTTGTTCTTTCTGGACTTTTAATTGTGGTTAAATATGTAAGACTTAAAGGGAAGAGATGTACAAAATATTTCATGTTGGTATGATGTGATTTCTTTTACTAAAGTAGGAATGGATGAGAAAATGGTTGTGTGAAAGAACCAGAGGCAATTGTGGAAAGATCGGTTAGAAATCTACGTAATGACAAGGAATTAATTATGTTGAAAGTACAGTGGAAACACCAACGAGGTGCTAACGTGACTTTAGAGTCGGAAGAGAATATGAAGGATAGATATCCCCATCTGTTTACCTAATCTTGATTTCGGGGATGAAATCATTTTAAGTTGGGGAGTATTGTAACATCCTAAATTTTCGATATTATTATTTTAATAAGAATTGGGATCTAATTGTATTTTGGTTTAAAACCTCGAATTATGTGGTAATTTTATAATTCATTAGGGTTAAAATACAAGAGATGAAAGTTTGGTGTAAATTTTGGAAATAATGAAACTTGAGGGTGCTTTTGGTTATTTGCTGAAAGTGTGTATGGATAAAAGGTTAGAGCTGAGAAATATCTCAGTACCTTGTTTGGAGTCGGCAAAGAAATTAGAGGAAAAAGGGAGAAAGAGAGAAAGAAGAGAAAGCAAGCCTTGTTCATCATTTTGGTTTTTGGAATCACAAACATCAGATTTGAGGAATCAGCTTGTGCGGGAAGTGGTTTTTGCAAGCAAAGGTGAGTTCATTCGATTCTTTGTACAAATCAGTGTTTTTAAGTTATAGTAACCTTGGTATATTTGTATGAACTGACTGAGGATTGATTAGAATGAGTAGATTGAATTGATTTCATGTTTTAAATCGATTTGAGGACTTGTTGAACGGACAGTACGCAAAACCTTGAATGTCCCGGTAGTTGAATGTCCCGGTAGTGGAAGTCCCGGTAGTGGAAGTCCCGGTAGTTGGAAGTCCCGGTAGTGGAAGTCCCGGTAGTGGAAGTCCCGGTAGAGGCAAGTCCCGGTAGAGGCAAGTCCCGGTACAAGTGAGTCCCGGTACAGGTGAGTCCCGGTACAACATATCGGGAGTTGAGTAAAGAAACCAGTATATCTAAATGGTATCAAATTTGATATGGCTCAAGGATCTGATAAGTTAAGTATCTAGAGGCCTTGTATTTTATGTATCTTTCTGGATGTAATGAAATGTGCATTTATGTAAATCGTGGAGATATGCGATTTAGGAATTGTGATGGGAATTATATAGCTTGAACATACATACACTTGAAAAGTAGTATGTTAGGTTTATAGACTGCGCTAGTCGATGCTAGGCAGGAATGTGTTAAGGGTAATGAATAAGGTTTGCTCATACTGAATGATATAAGGAATTGATGTGAGTAATCATAATTCATGTGTGTATGTGAAATAAGGAATTGATGTGAGTAATCATAATTCATGTGTGTATGTTAAATGTTGAATTGATGTGAGTAATCGTAATTTCCATTTATGTGAAATAAGGAATTGATGTGAGTAATCATAATTCCTGTGTGTATGTTAAATGTGGAATTGATGTGAGTAATCGTAATTCCCATTTATGTGAAATAAGGAATTGATGTGAGTAATCGTAATTCCTATTTGCATTATTAAGAAATGTGGAATTGATGTGAGTAATCGTAATTCCTGATTTCTTAGGATGAATAGAGATTGACATGAGTAATTGTAATCTCTACATCCTTTCTAATAAATGGGCATATGTGGTTGCGATTTATTAGATGAGAGCATTGATCTAGAATCTGGGATTGATTCGTAGAAGGCTCTGGTATATGATAATATGACTAGGTGAATTAGTCATAATTATGGAGGTGGGGTAGATTCCCAGTAGTGAAAGGAGTTGTTGTACGGTAAGAAAATGAATAACCAGGTTTGTTGTAACTTGTTTACATTGATTTTACAAATGTTATCTTGGAAACGAATGTTCTCACTAGGCGTTAGCCTAATCGTTTCATATGATGTTTTTCTTACCAGGTTCAGGCTCGGGCAAATAAAGGGTTGTGGGACGAGTGTTTTTGGAATAGCAGAAGTGGCAATTAACAAAGAGGAGATTTTTGAAGGATAGCTTAGACAAATCGATTAATCTGATTATAGTGACATGATTAGATTGATAGGTTGTTCGAAGTATCATGTATTGTAAATACACTCTTGATGGTTAATTCCTTTGCTATCTATATAATTGTAGTTTTATTGTCATAACCTGTTATAACTTGAGGTTTAAATTGGCTCAGATTTTGGGGCGTTACACAATGCCCTATATTTCACACTCAATTCCCAAATGCAATTCCACCATCACCTTCCTCTTATCCTCCGGTGTCGTCTTCTTCTTTTCCACAAGCCTATGTTGCTGCTCCCTCAAAAACTTCATCCAATTGTTGGCTTCTTGACAGTGGTGCGACACACCATGTCACTCATGATCATGCCAACCTTGTACTTCACACCCCTTACAATCGTAGGGAGGAACTCATTATTGGTGATGGTTCGGGCCTATCCATCGCAAACACCGGTTCAACATCTCTTCTTACTCCTACTTTTAAACTTCATCTTAATCATATATTACACGTGCCTTCCGTTTCTCTTAATATTATCTCAATATCTAAATTTTGCCAAGATAATAATTATTGAATAAAATAATCTCAACTGATGATTACAAAGCAACTAAAGAGAACAATATATAGGGGAACAAGTTACAAACACACCCCTTAAATAATAAAGAATGACTAACAACATTAATTATATTAGTCTAATATCCCCCCTCAAGCGAAACGGTGGCGGACCAAGGCGCAACATGTATCGAAAATGCTCAAATTGTTGGCGAGGAAGACTCTTAGTGAAGATGTCCGCAACTTGAAGCTTGGTTGGAACGAACATGGTGAGAAGTTTGCCAGACGCAACAAGCTCACGAACGAAGTGATAATCAAGGTCAATGTGCTTGGCTCGCTTGTGAGATACAGGATACTGTGTGAGAAAAAGAGCATTTTGATTGTCACAAAGGAGAGTCGGGCGACCGGATGGTAAGGCATGAAGCTCTCGTAAGAGATGTGTGATCCAGATAATCTCAGCAGCCCGACTGCATGAGAAACCACTGGAGACTAAAAAGGTACTGAGACGATGGAACCACGCCCTAGGGGCTTGCTTCAAGCCATAGATAGCTTTGTGAAGTTTGCAAACGTGATTCGGGTACCGGGAGTCCAAAAAACCAGGCGGTTGCTGCATATAGACGGTGTCACTCAATGTGCCATGAAGAAAGGCATTATTCACATCAAGTTGATGTAAATGCCACCCATTTATAACCGCAAGTGTGAGAACCACCCGAATCGTTGCCGCCTTTACAACGGGGCTAAAAGTGTGAGAAAAATCAAGGCCTGGAACTTGACTGAAGCCTTGAGCAACGAGGCGAGCCTTATGCCGTTCAACCGAGCCATCAGCCCGGTATTTGGTGCGAAACAACCATTTGCACCTCACCACATTTGTACCGGGAGGACGAGGAACCAATGACCAAGTGCGGTTATGATGGAGAGCATGCATTTCGGAGCGCATGGCATCATACCATTTGGAATCACGCATGGCATCGGAGTAGGAGGTGGGATCTCGAGTAGTTAAAAGTGCCGAAAAGAGACTATGGTCTTGAAAATGAGATAAATCAGCCCGATAGCGTGGTTTAAATATGCCCGCCCTGGCCCGAGTAACCATGGGGTGCCGGTTTTGAGATGGTGTCGAATCCGGCGGTGGTGTGGCATCGGGTTCATCAACCGGGGAATCCGGTGGTGGCGTGGCATCGGTTTCATTAACCGGGGAATCCGGTGGTGGCGTGGCATCGGTTTCATTAACCGGGGGATCCGGTGGTGGCGTGGCATCGGTTTCATTAACCGGGGAATCTGGTGGTGGCGTGTCATCGCAAAAACCACAAGCGGGTGGTGATGATGGCGTTGATGAAGGAACGGGTGACGGGGAAGCGACCGGTGGAAGTGGAATGTCCGCCAAAAAAGAGTGCAAAGGTAAGGTGGTGAGGGGTGCATCCTTGGTAGAAGCGCTAAACGGAAAACACGACTCATCAAACCGGGCATGGCGAGTGATAAAGATTCGAGATGACACCGGATCAAGGCATTGATAGCCTTTGTATTGGGAGTTGTACCCGATAAAAACACACGAAATGCTCCGTGGAGATAACTTATGCTCCGAGTAATTACGTAAATATGGGTATACTCGACACCCAAAAGGTCGAAAATTGTCATAGGATGGCACCCGTGCAAACAGAACATCAAATGGGGACTTCATGGAGAGTACTTTTGTGGGAAGGCGATTAATGATGTGAACCGCGGAGCTGAAAGCATGAACCCAATAAGAGGCAGGAATGTGTCCATGAAACATCATGGCAAGCCCGGTTTCAACAATATGTCGATGCTTGCGCTCAACCCGCCCATTTTGTTGCGGGGTATATGGGCAAGAAATTTGATGAAAAATGCCATGCTTGATTAATAATGTCTTGACATTGTGATTTAAAAATTCCGTACCCCCATCACTTTGAAAAACCTTAATTTTGGAGGAAAATTGATTCTGCACAAACGTAATAAACATGGAAAAAATAACATGGAAATCGGACTTGGACTTGAGCGGGTATAGCCATGTGAATCGAGAAAAATCATCCACAAATGTCACATAATATCGATAGGAGTCAACCGACGAGACCGGTGACGGGCCCCAAAGGTCACAATGGACCAAATCCAACACATGTAAGGCACGTTTGTTATTATCATTAAATGGCAACCGGTGTGATTTAGCAAGTTGACAAGGTGAGCAAGTAACCGGTTTTGGTAAAATAGAAGAAACCAACAAATGTCCAAGTTTATTCAAAACAGAAATAGTGTCAAACGACACATGCCCCAATCTAGAGTGCCAAAGTTCAAACGACGCCTTGGATTTGGTCCTAGCAAAAAACGCATAAGCCTTCGGTGAGGAGGATAGCACATAGAGTCCACGATCACATTTTCCTTGAGCTAGAACTCGCTTCGTTAGACGATCCTGAATAGAACAATAAGATTTGGAGAATAGCACATCCACATCATTATCATATGTTAGTTTGCTAATAGACAACAAATTTTTGGTAAGGTGCGGGACCACCAAAACATCACGCAGGCGGATACCATTTGCAAGTGTGGAAGCCCCAATAGAAGAAATAGGGAGAGTATTACCATTTCCAAATTGAACCGAGCCATCACCAACAAATGGCTCGGGTTGAGAAACCGAACCTGCGTAAGAGGCCATATGATCGGAGGCACCGGAATCAACATACCAATCCGGACCGGAAGTATTCACGTGACACTTTGCAAGAAACGCCTTGGCAAGATCAGTTTCATTTGCGGGAGATGGTGACGTGAAAGTAGTAAGTTGAGGACACACATTCGCATAATGGCCATTTTGACGACACAGTTGGCAATGGGGAGGGCGACGACCACGACCACGACCACCGCGAAAGCTCCGACCACCGCCCCGACCACGACCACCGAGAGATGGCTGCGTCGAGGCAATTTCAGCCGAGAAGGCTACGGTGTTGGTGGCTGTTCCATGGATTGAGCGAAGAAACAATTCATGCCCCTCGGCTTGTGCAAGTAAATCACGGAATGCATGAGGGGTACGGGAGGCACGAATGGCCGTCGAAAAAGTTTCAAACGAACCCCCAAGACCACATAGGAACCAATGAGTTTTGTCGGATTCAACAACCGCGTGACCAATGGCCGTAAGTTGGTCACAAATAGCCTTAAATTTACGACCAAACTCCGAAACGCTTGAGGTACCTTTAGAGAGAAGACGAAGTTGGTCACGAAGATTCTGAACACGCTCCATAGAAGAATTTCCATAGGCGGCTTCAAGGGCCAACCAAATATCACGAGCGGTGGAGAGACCCACAATCTCCGAGAAGGCCTCCTCGGTTAACGAAGCTTGGAGGAGGATGACGGCACGTTGATCAGCGGCGAGCCACACCGCATGAGCCGGATTCACGGTCGGCTTGGCATCAACCAAAAGTTGGGATGGCGGGGCTTGAGAGGAACCGTCAACATGATCAAGAAGAAGTTGATGATGGAGAAGTGGCATCATTTGGTTCTTCCACAGCAGGTAATTTGTGGAGGATAGGCGAATGGTGATAAGATGAAGGATGGTGTTCATGGGAAGAGTGTTGTCTTGGGAGGAGGAGGAGGCAGCCATGGAGGTGGCCGGTGATCAAGAGAAGACGAGAGGGGAGGGAGAGGAAGGGATGATACAGATCGGTTATTGAGGGAGAGGAAGGGAAGGGGTCAAGGCTCTTGATACCATATTGAATAAAATAATCTCAACTGATGATTACAAAGCAACTAAAGAGAACAATATATAGGGGAACAAGTTACAAACACACCCCTTAAATAATAAAGAATGACTAACAACATTAATTATATTAGTCTAATAATAATGCTTCAATTACATTCTCACCTACTTCTTATCTTGTGAAGGATCTTCGCACGGGGCACCCCTTCTACAAGGCCCAACTAAATCGGGAATTTATTAATGGCAACCCACGTGTCCCACCGTTCACTCTGTCAAAATGGCATCCACTACCGATTGGCATCATCGATTAGGCCATCCATCATATTCTATTTTACGTCATATTAGCAATTCTTTTGATTTAAATATTCCCAAGTCTGTTGCTTTTAATTGCAATTCTTGCGATTGCAATAAAAGCCATAAATTATCGTTTTCTCATAACATCTTACAATCTAAATGCCCTATTGATATTCTTTACAGTGATGTTTGGAATTACCCCACCCTCTCTTATGATGGCTACAAATACTACATAATATTTGTTGATCATTATTCCAAATATGTGTGGGTTTATCCACTCCAACACAAAAATGAGGCCACTGCCATTTTTATTAAATTCAAACTCAAAGTTGAAATTTTCTTCCAATGATCCATCATTACTATCTTTAGTGATAATGGTGGTGAATATATTGGTTTAAATCCTACTCTTGAATCTCATGGCATCACTCATCTAACTTCCCCGCCTCATACGCCCGAGCACAATGGCTACTTGGAGCGACGTCATCGTCACATTGTTGAAACCGGTCTTTCTCTTCTCACTCACTCTTCTATGCCACGTATATACTGGTCTCTTGCTTTTGCTACTGTTTGTTACCTCATAAATCGTATGCCAACTCCTACACTTAATCTTCAATCTCCTTATCATAAACTTCATGGCCACACACCCAATTATTTTAAATCGCATAGTTTTGGGTGTCTTTGCTACCCTTGGCTCCGTCCCTATACCACAAATAAACTTGATCCTCGCTCTTCTCCTTGTGTTTTTATTGGATATTCTGCCACCCAAAGTGCTTATTATTGTTTTGATCCTACCTCAAACAAGATATACGTATCTCGTCATGTTAAATTCATCACACATGAATTCCCCTTCTCCACCTCCTCCTTTGTCGCATCTCTACATACATCTAATGATGCGGAAGAATGGTGTGTTATCCAACTTCCCATCTTACCTGCTACATCACCAATGCAACCTCCACACAATACATCTACATTCTCTATTCCCCCATCAAGTGACACTAATTCTTCCTCCACGGCACATGCGCTCTCTTCTACTTCCTCATCACCTCCTAATCCTCCATCTCCTCCCTGACCATGACCTCCCATCACAAGACCTCAAAACAACATTCGTAAGCCTATTGATGAAATGAATCTCCATGTCTCTTTCCAACCCACCTCCACCGAGCCTGCCACTATAGCACAAGCATTGAAAAATCCGGTATGGCGTGAAGCTAAGCAAGATGAGTACAATGCTTTTGTAATACCCCGGGTAAGTTCGTTAGTTAAATCCTAATTCCGTTAAATTTATTTAACTCTATAATTGAGGTTTAGGGTAAATTTGGGTTAATTTATAAGTTAAGGGTGTTTTGGTCATTAGTGAATAGTTCAAGGACTAAAATGGTAAATATAATTTGATATTACCCATCCAGCCTTTAGATATTTCATAAACCAGAAAAATATCAAATTCAAGTGTGTGTGTTTTGGAGATAAGAAGAAGAAGAAGAAAGAGTCTTGTGGTTAAGGCATCATTTGGATTCATTGGAAGTGTTTTGAGGTATGTTTCCTTTACAATTTATGTTTACAATTGCTAGTAGATAGTTCCTATTGGAGTAGAATCATCAATTTCATTCCTGAGATTAATTTCTATCGAATCTGGGTAAAAATGGGGTAAACCGACAGAGGTTTCCAGATGATTTATAGTGGTGTCTGGTAGTTTTGTTGATAGTGTCCGGAAGGTGTTCTAGTGGTGTCCGGACAGATCATTTACCCGGTAAGTTTCTATTTTCTCTATTTTCCGGATGAAATTGGATATCGGATGGTATCCGGATTACTTTGGTGTCCGAATGTTGTCCGGATTGTTTATGCTGTCCGGAAAGTTGGGTTGTCCGGATTGTTGGTGTTGTCCGGAAAGTTTATGTTGTCCGGATAATTTTCTTGTGATGTCCGGAAACTACAGCTGTTTGGTCTTTTTGGAGATTTCAGATACCTTTAGCATCCGATAACTGTGTGTTTTGTCGACTCTTGGATGGGGAATGAATGAGGAGTGAATATACTGTGGACTCGACTTAAGTTCGGGTGTGGGGGAAACATTTGAGGATAAGAGTTAGATAGATTTATCTAGAGTCTTTAGCTCTAGTAAGTATTATGTGTTCCATTTTGGTAAAGGGATATTTGTATCTAATTGTTTCAGATTCTGTGAATTTGGAGTGAAAGTTGAATCTGTTGGGAAAGGCTTGAAAGAGTTTTAATAAACAATCAGGTGGGTTTTACTTTAAAACGTTTTTAAACTGGAATACATATATGTGGAATGAGAATGTGATGAATAAGTGTAATAATGTGCATATTATGTTTATATGAGTATTACACTACATGAGTACAAGTTGGCCGGGCTTAGGACCGGTGGAGTTGGCTGTACGGAGGGACAGCGGTGTTGGCTGTATTAAGTACAACGGAGTAAAATTGATTAGTTGGCTCGCAACCATCTAATTTGGCCATGGGAATGAGACAGGAAAGTACACAATGCATGAGTCCTAAATGGTATTTATATTTGTGTTATGTATATGGTGTTTGTGCAAATGATTTCCAACTAACAGGGATTTTCTCACTTAGACCACTAGGTCTAACCCTCATTTTGTTTTAAAAATATGTATTCCAGGTCGTGGATCGGGTAAGAGCAAGTGAATAGAGTAATCGGTGGCTAGCTTTTGGGAAGACTTATAATTTGAAGACTATGACGTGTTTTGTAGTTATAACCTCGTTATCAGATATCATGTATTTAGTTAGAAGAAGAGTTTGTAATGAAATACCTTATTTTGGATTGTAACGACTAAGGGACCGTACTTGTTATATGATGTATCTTGTTATGCAATGTATGTTATTTGATGCTTGTTTGGGAATCCGGGTCGTTACAGATGGTATCAGAGCCCTAGTTTAAGGGATTTAGGTATTTGGATCTATACCTAGACTTAAACTGCATGTGAAGTAGGATGTCCCTATTGTATTAGAACCTTGGGATGATAAATATAAAAAGGTATAAGGAACATCATGTAAGGTAATTTCAGATTACACCTGGCCAGTGTAATTGTGAACTTACAGGTACATGTTTGAACTGGAAAATCTTATTATATGGGGTATGTGCTTATATGTATATTAATATTGTTTGAATCTACAGAATGGCAAGTGGTACTCGAAATACGAATAGAGAAGGAGGAGGAAATCCTAATAGAACGAATCCAACAGTCGGAACAAGGGGAAGAGGGGGAGAACGAGGTAGGGGTAGAATAGGAGGTAGAGTTCAGCCGCGAGGTACGGAATTTGTTACAAGGGACGATCTGACCGCGGAGATGGGAAGACTGCAAGCAAATATACAAGCCATGTTCGACCGAACTCGTCATAATGAAACTGAAATACTAGATCCTAGTTTGGAAGACGAGATGCCCATTACACCTACTGTGATACCGGTGCCAAGGAAGTGTGACTATAAAATGTTTCTAAGTTGCAAGCCTCCGACTTACTCAGGAGAAAGGGACCCAGTAAAGGCCATGAGGTGGCTAAAAGAGATAGAAGCTGTTTTCAAGACCAGCAAGTGTGCAGAAGAAGATAGAGTGCTATATGGAACCGCGATGTTGAAAGAAGATGCTCTATACTGGTGGGAGGCTCTTATTACCTCCATAGGATCTGATGTGTATTCTACTTTCTCTTGGGACGAATTCACTACGGCTTTCAAGAGACAGTTTTGTCCTCAAGCAGCAGTTAGACAATTAGAGGAAGAGTTCATGAATCTGCAACAGGGAAGTTTTTCGGTTAGGGATTATACTGCTCTATTCCTGGAGAAGTCTCGTTTTGCAGAATACTATATGGCCACGAAGGCGCTTAAGATGGAAAGGTTTATCTTCGGGTTAAATTCAGAAATTAGAAGGCTAGTGATTGCAAAAGGACCCGATACCTTCTCAGCTGCAGTAGATGTCGCGGAAAATGTAGAACGGGATAATGGGAGAGATGCTAGTGATAAGAGTGTTGGAAAAAGAAAATGGGAAGGACCACAGTATGATCCAAAGAAGTCCAGGTTTCAGAGATTTGATAGTCGTACACCTTTCAGACCAGCTGAAAGACCTTGCCCAAAATGCAACCGTTTTCATCAAGGAAATTGTCAAGTTGATCCTCAAGTTTGTTACAAGTGTGGAAAGACCGGTCATATTGCTAAAGACTGCCAAGTGACTCGATTTTGTTTCTCATGCAATTCTCCCAATCACATTCAGTCAGATTGTCCACGGGGGAGAATACAACAGGGTGGTACTTCAGTGAGACCAACAGGTATTAGACCAGTAGTACCAAGACCAGAGCTACCAAGAGCAAGGGGTCGTGCCTTTCAGATGACCGCGCAAGAAGCGGAGGAAACTCCTGATGTGGTTACAGGTACATTTTTTATAAACTCTACACGTGCTAAAGTGTTATTTGACTCCGGTGCAAACCGATCATTTGTGTCGCCTTCTTTTGTTGCTTATATGCATTTAAAGCCTAAAGTGTTAAATCATGCGTTAATGGTAGATACAGCAAATGATAATCAAGTATCAGTTAAAGAGGTATTTAATGGTTGTGTGATAAATATAGATGGATGTGGAGTACCTATTCAGTTATTTCCTATAGCTCTAATTGAGTTCGATGTGGTAGTGGGAATGGATTGGTTAGCCGAGAATCAGGCTAGTATAGTTTGTGATAAGAAGTTGATTAATAAAGTCTTACCTGAGAAGGGACCAGTAGTGATTTACGGTGATCGTAGGAATCGTCAGTCGTGCCTTATATCTATGTTAAAAGCTCGTAAGTGTGTTAGTAAAGGCTGCCCGAGTTATTTAGCATATGTGATAGATACTAAATTAGAAAAGAATAAGTTGGAAGATATTCCTGTCGTTTGTGAATTTCCGGAAGTTTTCCCAGAAGATTTGACTAGTCTTCCGCCTGTTAGACAAGTAGAGTTTGGTATAGATCTGATTCCTGGAGCCGCTCCTGTTGCCCGTACACCGTATCGTCTGGCACCTCCAGAGATGAAAGAAATGATGACGCAATTGCAAGATCTTTCAGATAAGGGCTTCATCAGACCTAGTTCTTCGCCGTGGGGAGCACCAGTGCTGTTTGTGAAAAAGAAAGACGGGTCGATGAGGATGTGTATTGATTATCGGGAACTGAATAAGCGCACGATCAAGAACAAGTATCCGCTTCCAAGAATTGATGACCTCTTTGATCAACTAGTGGGAGCTTGCTATTTCTCTAAGATTGATCTGAGATCTGGGTATCACCAACTGAAGGTTAAAGAAGAAGACGTTCTGAAAACTGCTTTCCACACAAGGTATGGTCACTATGAATTCTTAGTGATGCCTTTTGGAATGACGAACGCCCCAGCTGCTTTTATAGATTTAATGAATCGAGTATGTAAGTCATATCTCGATAAATTCGTTATTGTGTTTATCGATGATATCCTTATCTACTCTCGATCAAAAGAAGAGCACGCACGACATCTTCGTTTGATTTTGGAGTTGTTGAAGAAGGAACAGTTATATGCTAAATTTTCTAAATGTGAATTCTGGCTACGGGAAGTTCAGTTTCTGGGGCATGTAGTTTCCGAGAAAGGCATTCAAGTTGATCCAATGAAAGTAGAAGCAATTGAAAAGTGGGAACCGCCGAGGACGGCAACCGAGGTACGAAGTTTTTTGGGTTTAGCCGGCTACTATCGAAAGTTTATACAAGATTTCTCCCGTATCGCTACGCCTTTGACCAAGCTGACTCGAAAGAATATAAAGTTTGAATGGAAAGCAGAGCAGGATGGAGCATTCCGAATATTGAAAGAGAAACTCTGTAGTGCGCCGATACTGTCTCTACCTGAAGGTTCCGATGATTTTGTTGTTTATAGTGATGCTTCCAAACTGGGATTAGGATGTGTACTAATGCAGCGTGGGAAAGTTATTGCTTATGCTTCTAGACAACTGAAGGATCATGAACGACAGTATCCTACACACGACATGGAACTTGCAGCAGTTGTTTTCACGCTAAAGATTTGGAGACATTATCTTTACGGCTCTAAATGTCAAATTTATACCGATCATAAGAGTCTCCAACATCTCTTCGATCAACGAGAATTGAATATGAGGCGAAGAAGGTGGTTAGAATTGTTGAATGATTACGACTGCGAAATTCTTTATCATCCGGGGAAAGCAAATGTGGTAGCTGATGCACTGAGTCGCCAAGAAAGAAGCGGAACAATAAAGGCAATTGCACTACGAGCTGAACTTCTACCTAACATCTTTGACGAATTGAAGAAGTGTCAAATAGAAGCATTCCAAGAGGAACAATTGAAAACAGAACGATTAGGGGGATATCAGCATTGCTTGTAAAGGATGATCGTGGGTTACTGTGTTTAAATAACAGAGTTTGGGTGCCTCTTTTGGGTGGTTTACGTGATCGGGTACTACAAGAAGCTCATCAATCTCGTTTCTCTACTCATCCAGGTACGAATAAGATGTATAAAGATTTACGACAATTTTACTGGTGGCCGAAAATGAAAAAAAGTGTTGCTCAGTATGTGGAAGGTTGTTCTACTTGTAAGAAAGTGAAGATTGAACATCAAAAGCCTTTTGGTCAGTTGCGGCGTTTAGAAATACTTATGTGGAAATGGGATCAGATTACTACAGATTTCATCATGAAGCTACCAAGGACTCCGAAAGGGTTTGATGCCATTTGGGTGATCGTTGATCGGTTGACAAAGTCTGCTCACTTTTTGCCGATAAAAGAAACCTATCCGTTAGAAAGACTAGCCAAATTGTACATCGACGAAGTAGTAACTCGACATGGAGTTCCAATATCAATTATTTCTGATCGTGATAATCGTTTTACTTCAAGGTTCTGGAGAAGTTTTCAAAGAGAAATGGGGACGCAGATAAAGTTAAGTACAGCGTATCATCCTCAAACTGACGGTCAAAGTGAACGAACGATTCAGACTTTGGAAGACATGCTACGGGCCTGCATTGTTGATTTTGGGGGATCGAGGGATAAGCATTTGCCGTTGATTGAATTTGCCTACAATAACAGTTATCATTCCAGCATACAAGCGGCACCGTTTGAAGTTATGTATGGTAGAAAATGCCGAACGCCTCTGTGTTGGAATGAAGTGGGAGAAAAGCAATTAGCAGGACCAGATATAGTTCAGTTAACCGCGGATAAGATTACTCAGATTCGGGAACGTTTAAAAGTGGCTCAAGATAGACAGAAAAGCTACGCTGACCGACGCCGAAAACCGTTAGAATTCCAAGTTGGAGATTTCGTAATGTTAAAAGTCTCGCCTTGGAAAGGAGTCATTCGATTTGGCAAACAAAGTAAACTCAGTTCAACGTACATCGGACCGTTTGCAATAACAGAAAGAATCGGTGAAGTAGCTTACCGGTTAGAACTTCCGTCGGAGTTAAGCGGAGTCCATAATGCTTTTCATGTTTCGAATCTACGAAAGTGTTTGGTTACACCAGATCAAGTAGTTTCTCTACCAGATATTCAGGTTGATGAAAGACTAAATTTTGTGGAGGAACCTGAAGCCATAGTTGACCATAAAGTTAAAGTGTTGCGGAATGGAAATGAGATCAAGCAAGTGAAAGTGCAGTGGAGACACCATAGAGGTCAGGATGCTACTTGGGAATCAGAATCAGAAATGAGAACTAAGTACCCGTACCTTTTTGCCTAACTGAATTCCGGGACGGAATTCTTTTAAGGGGGAGATGATGTAATACCCCAGGTAAGTTCGTTAGTTAAATCCTAATTCCATTAAATTTATTTAACTCTATAATTGAGGTTTAGGGTAAATTTGGGTTAATTTATAAGTTAATGGTGTTTTGGTCATTAGTGAATAGTTCAAGGACTAAAATGGTAAATATAATTTGATATTACCTATCCAGCCTTTAGATATTTCATAAACCAGAAAAATATCAAATTCAAGTGTGTGTGTGTGTTTTGGAGATAAGAAGAAGAAGAAAGAGTCTTGTGGTTAAGACATCATTTGGATTCATTGGAAGTGTTTTGAGGTATGTTTCCTTTACAATTTATGTTTACAATTGCTAGTAGATAGTTCCTATCGGAGTAGAGTCATCAATTTCATGCCTGAGATTAATTTCTGTCGAATCTGGGTAAAAATGGGGTAAATTGACATAGGTTTCCGGATGATTTATAGTGGTGTCCGGCAGTTTTGTTGATAGTGTCCGAAAGGTGTTCTAGAGGTGTCCGGACAGATCATTTACCCGGTAAGTTTCTCTTTTCTCTATTTTCTGGATGAAATTGGATACCGGATGGTATCCGAATTACTTTGGTGTCCGGATGTTATCCGGATTGTTTATGCTGTCCGGAAACTTGGGTTGTCCGGATTGTTGGTGTTGTCCGGAAAGTTTATGTTGTCCGGATAATTTTCTTGTGATGTCCGGAAACTATAGATGTTTGGTCTTTTTGGAGATTTCAGATACCTTTAGCATCCGATAACTGTGTGTTTTGTCGACTCTTGGATGGGGAATGAATGAGGAGTGAATATACTGTGGACTCGACTTAAGTTCGGGTGTGGGGGAAACATTTGAGGATAAGAGTTAGATAGATTTATCTAGAGTCTTTAGCTCTAGTAAGTATTATGTGTTCCATTTTGGTAAAGGGATATTTGTATCTAATTGTTTCAGATTCTGTGAATTTGGAGTGAAAGTTGAATCTGTTGGGAAAGGCTTGAAAGAGTTTTAATAAACAATCAGGTGAGTTTTACTTTAAAACATTTTTAAACTGGAATACATATATGTGGAATGATAATGTGATGAATAAGTGTAATAATGTGCATATTATGTTTATATGAGTATTACACTACATGAGTACAAGTTGGCCGGGCTTAGGACCGGTGGAGTTGGCTGTACGGAGGGACAACGGTGTTGGCTGTATTAAGTACAACGGAGTAAAATTGATTAGTTGGCTCGCAACCATCTAATTTGGCCATGGGAATGAGACAGGAAAGTACACAATGCATGAGTCCTAAATGGTATTTATATTTGTGTTATGTATATGGTGTTTGTGCAAATGATTTCCAACTAACAGGGATTTTCTCACTTAGACCACTAGGTCTAACCCTCATTTTGTTTTAAAAATATGTACTCCAGGTCGTGGATCGGGTAAGAGCAAGTGAATAAAGTAATCGGTGGCTAGCTTTTGGGAAGACTTATAATTTGAAGACTATGACGTGTTTTGTAGTTATAACCTCGTTATCAGATATCATGTATTTAGTTAGAAGAAGAGTTTGTAATGAAATACCTTATTTTGGATTGTAAAGACTAAGGGACCGTACTTGTTATATGATGTATCTTGTTATGCAATGTATGTTATTTGATGCTTGTTTGGGAATCCGGGTCGTTACAGCTTTACTCAAAAATCACACATGGGATCTTGTTCCATCTTTTCCATCTCAAAACTTTATTGGATGTAAATGAGTATTTCGTACCAAATATAATCTTGATGGCTCTATCGAGCGTTATAAAGCCCATCTAGTTGCTAAGGGATTCCACCAAAGACCGGTCTTGACTATACCTAAACCTTTAGCCCCGTGGTTAAGCCGACCACCATCCAAATGATTCTCTCTCTAGTTATCACACATAGTTGGTCTCTTCGTCAAGTTGACATTAACAATGCCTTCCTTCAAGGCTCTCAAATGGAGGATGTCTTTATGGTTCAACCACCTGGTTTCATTAGTCAAACTCATCCTAATCATGTATGCAAACTCCGTCAAGCTTGATATGGTCTCAAACAAGCTCCACGAGCTTGGTATAATGAACTCAAATCCTATCTACTTGATTGTGGTTTCAAAAATTCCACTTCTAACGCCTCACTTTTTACTTTACGCCACAAAAATGATCACATTTTTCTTCTTGTTTATGTTGATGATATCATCATCACTGGATCAAACCCCACTCTTCTAAACTCCTTTATTTCTCAGCTCTCTAGTAGTTTCTCACTTAGGGTGCGTTTTGTACACAGACCTGACAGAACAGAACAGGGTCCACTGTCTTACGTTTGGCATGACTTTTATGTGGAACGGACTGGAACAAGGTGGAACAAACTGGAACAAGCTTGTTCTACCCCCACCACATCGAACAACCTGGAACAAGGTAAATCAAATTAAAACCATAAAGATAATTTCTAGACTTATCAAAGTTTAATCCCATTTTTAAAGACTAAAATTGATTTTTTTTGTTTTCACCCATTAATTAAATCTTTTAATTCATCTCTTTTAGCAACCCTAGTTGTGAGTTGTGAGTTGTGACATTGTTTTTCCTATTTATAAACTTACCAAGCCTTTTAAAATATATTATGTCAATTAAATGCTACAAATCCTTCTTTAATATTTTGAAAAAAATATGTAATTTCTATAAATACTTTAATATTAAATTATTATTATTTTTTCAAAAGGATATACGGATACTTTTTAATGGTATGGTTTCCCAACTTTTGATGACTATGGCACTTGACAAAGTGGATTTAAAGGTATGTTTTTTTTTGTTGAAATGTATAGCGTACGTGAGCTAAGAAAAATAGAAATAGAATAAGATGGGGGAACATTTGCTTTATTTAAGGGAAATCGACTATTTGTCGATTTTTCTTCTACTTTTACTCAAATATATTGGTCTTTTTAGTCATTTTTCTCCTATTTTTACTAAAATGTCATTACTTTCACAATAACCATGTCTGTAAATTGTGGACCTATCTGAAAAACACAAAAAATTGAACCTGGTCAATTTTCCTTAAAAAATAATTGTGGCTTATGGACCTGGATATTCTGGATGTAGTGACATTTGGGTCAATTCGGAAGAGAAATGACTAGTAGACCAACTTACTTGGGGAAAATGGCTATTTGAGTCCGTTTCCCTTTATTTAAACAATTCTTTATAAAATAAAGAGTAACTTACATGTTTCATATGGTTAATAACATATTAAGTCCAAACTTTAAGATAATTACAAATTATAATCCTATAGCTTATAATTTATAACACATTGAGTCCATGCCTTGTAGTTCCGTTAAATATTTTATGTTAAGTAGGTTTAAAAGAGGGCATTTTAATCGCATTCTTATTTTTTAATTAAAAACCACAAGGACCAAATATGTAATTTACTGTGGCGAGAGTTAGAGATGGCTTTGAAACTATGGCAATGGAGGGTTATTGATCCCCTCGTTGCTTCACATATGGAAGTGGAGATTGTTGCTTCGCAGAGGCGGTGCTGGTGGTAGCGAGTGATGGTGATTATGGTATTGGTGGTATGGCCGCCAGATTCGACCCAAACCCATATGAAGAGAAGATTCAAACTAAACTCAGATGGTGATGATAAATGTCGGTGTGGAGACGATGGGGGCAAGGATGGGTCGTTGTTCAAGGAAGTAGGAGGTGGTCGTTGGAGGCAGTTCACCAGGAAGAAAAGGGGGAAAGGGGAGGCCGAAATTTGGTGGCAACATGTAGGGGACAAAGTTCTTGTGTATTATGTTTATATGTGTGTATAGAGGAGAGATCAAATGCAAAGCACTTTAATTTTGCAAACCGTGCAAACCATTGATTTCATTGGTTAAGTTAATGAAATTGGTTCATGAAGTTGTTTAATTTGATGAAATTGTTTCGTATAATTCTTTTCTTGATGAAATTTGTTTCATATATTTGTGTTTTTTATGTAGTTTCATGTATTTTCTCATTCTGATGAAACTGTTTCATGTACTTTGGCAGTCTGATGAAACATTTTCATTTTTACATAAAAAACACAAGTATATGAAACAATTTCATCAATAAAAGAATGATATGAAACAATTTCATCAAATTAAACAATTTATTAAATTATCCATTGAAATCGATGGTTTACACGGTTTGTAAAATTAAGGTGGTTTGTAAATGAAACTACCCATGTCTCTCTGTGTGTGTATATATATATATATATATATATATATATAATTTTAAATACCAAATTAACGAAAGATGAAACATAAATCATGGATCAACTAAGCCCTCTCGGGGACTTTCTTAATAAAAAAAACTAAAATACCCCTCGTAATTAAGTCCCTTAACATGTTTTTTCTAACCCAGTTAGCGACTCGATCAATACGTTATAAATTATAATGCATAGGACAGTAATCCATCATTATTTCAGAATAGGGACATGACAGGTTATAATATATAAACCACATGGACAAAACATGTAATTTACACTAAAGTAAAATACGTGTATATAGATATGAATAACTTACAAGGGTACCCGCTCCTTAATGGGTAGTGTTAATGCCAAAAATCGCACACAAGTACAACTTAAGGTTGATTGTGGAGCTTAACAACTAAAGAAAAGAATCTCTCGACAAAGCGTGCGATTAAGGTAAAAAATGTAAAAGAGACAGATAATTTTGGTGATGCGGGAAAAACCTCAACGAGGAAAAAAACCCGCGGACGACTGTGGAAGTCGTCGCTGCACTATGGTCGCCAAACAGGGGCGATGTCCTTATGTTCCAGGTGTCGATCGTACAGAGATTACAATACAAATGAAGGAAAGACTTCGAAATGTAAAGTAATAAGTGTTTCGAATGTAAAAACAATGTGCGTCGTGTGTATAGTCTGTGTGTCGTGCGTAAAAGCTATGCGTTGAGCGTGTGAGTCGTGCGTCGATGTCGTACGTCGACAGCGATCACTTGAGAGAAAGTTCTTTGCTTCAGAGGTTCTTGAGTACGCAGTGTATGATTCTTGGAAGCGATGTAATGTGTCAAATGATGATTCGATGCCCCGAAATGTTGATTGAGCTCTATATTTATAGTCTTCGGGTGCTTTGATTGATGCTTTGCGTAACTGTCGTAACGGACGTTGTCCTTTAATGCTGTTAATGGCCTTTTACTTGTTGTAGCCATTGGTCATTGATGACGTTGACTCCTGCATTAAACACTGAACAAACGTAACAGTCGTAATGAACGTTAGTTGGTCGAGGTCGCACGGTCTTATGCGGCGGTCGTGAGAACTGGACGACATCGTGGTCGAGTTTCGTGAGGTAAATAACTTACGATTCGATTTTTAACCAAGGAATAAAGTACTATGATTTTACCTTGTCGTCGGGTGAAATAAAATAAGTGTTTCCCTTACCTTGGTCGTGGTCGAGACTGGTGAAATTTTGCCCAAACAGTTTGCCCCCAAAATTTGAAAAAGTGGAGTGGCAAAAAGTTTTTTAAATTTTGCTTATCGGGGGTTCGAGGTTATGACACGTGTCGAAAGTTACCTTGGTTGCCTTGGAACTGAATCGGTTCAATTCAAACCAGAGAGGGAAGTTGAAAAGTCGTGACGTCACGTTGACGCACGATGATGTTTGGCAGATGTCAATGACAGGTGTCGGCGATCCGTGTGGTCACTCGAAAGACAGAAGCACGCGTCTGTTAATGCCAAAAATCGCACCAAAGTACAACTTAAGGTCGATGTGGACTTTAACAACTAAAGAAAGGAATCGTTCGACCAAAGCGTGCGACAAAGACAGAAATGTAAATGAAACAGAGATTTTGGTGACGCGGGAAAACCTCAACGAGGAAAAAACCCACGGACGACTGTGGAAGTCGTCGCTGCACTATGGTCGCCAAACAGGGGCGATGTCCTTGTGTTTCTGGTGTCGATCGTATAGAGATTACAATACAAATGAAAGAAAGACTTCAAAATGTAAAGTAACAAGTGTTTTGAATGTAAAAACAATGTGCGTCGTGTGTTAACACTGTGTGTCGTGCGCTGATGTCGTGCGTCGAGAGCGATCTTCTACGAGTGATTTCTTCGTTTCGAGTGCTTGTGTCTGTGTTCGATGTTGTGTCTGTGTTCTTTTTCGTCCCCTTGAAATGATGATTATCCTTGATATTTATAGTCTTCGGACGCTTTAATTGGCTCATTATATACTTCGATAACTGTCGTAATGGACGTCGTCTTTAGTGCTGTTTAATGACCTTCATCAGTTATAGCCGTTTGTCCATTAATGATGTTGACTCCTGCATTAAACACTGAATAAACGTAACAGTTTATGTCATGCGTTAGTTGGTCGAGGTCGCATGGTTCTATGCGACGGTCGGGTGAGCTAGGCGACATCAAGGTCGAGTGTCGTGAGGTAAATAACTTTTGATCTTAACTTTAGTCGGGGGATAAAGTGCTATGATTTTACCTTCGTTATGGAAAAGGGAATAAGTGTTTCCTTACCTTGGTCGTGGTCGAGACTGGTGAATTTTTTCCCAAACAGTTTGCCCCCAAAATTTGAAAGTAGGATGGCAAATTCGAATTTTAAATTTTGTCAGTCGGACGCATAGAATTATGACACGTGTCGAAAGTTACCTTGGTTGTCTTGGAACTGGATCGATCCAATTTTAACCGAACGAGAAGTCGAAAAGAAAACGGGATCGTGACGTCATACTGACGCACGATCGTGTTTACCAGCTGTCTTTGACAGGTGTCGATGATCTGTGTGGTCATTCGAAAAGATGAGGACGCTTGGCGATTATCAAAGGGACTCGACTTGACTCGATTCCTTGCATAAATAGAGATTCTAATGGATCATTTCCTTTTATGGCTTTGGAAAGTTTTAGGGTGAGATTCTTTTTCTGATTCCTTACTGCCCTTCCTCCGATCTTCTCTGAAATCGCTAGGATTTCTGACTAGCTTAATATTTCGAAGCTTTTGAGCACCTATATGAGGCATAGTTTCTCGCCTTTCCATTCATTCTTGACTGAGGCATTTGTGCTTTGAGTCCATCGCTTTTAAGTTTATTGTGTGATGTTCTTCTTTTGTAGATTCTCAGAAAGATCATCGACAAAGGTGCCAACCATCTCTGCTGCGAGAATGGCACGACTTGAGCGTACCTGTGTCGGGGTTGTATTGAAGACGGGGATGAGGACTCTGAAAGGGATGCTTTCAAAGGTTGATGACTTATCGAGAGTCACTATGCCTGAAAAGGTGAAGGCATTGATCGCGGTTGACGCGATATCCGTGGAATCCGCGCATCTGGCGACGATGTCCTCTGCAACCATGTCGACCCCTTCGTCGGCCGACAAGGGCAAGGGTGCAAATATGGGAGAAAGTGAGAAGAAAGTCATGACGGTCAACTTTAGGTTGCCGTTGGACCTCTTAATTGTCCATATCCTTGATGGGATGGAGTCGTTTCCGCATCTGGGGAAATATCAGCCCCTATCTTTCGAGGAGCGTTTTCGAGGGATCCCTGTCGTAAAAACGGGATCACGTATAGCCATACAGGCGTTCGTTATAAGTTTTTCTTTCAAAACTCATGTTTTCAATGTTTTTCTCAGTTTTCATCGGACGCCTGCTAACATATTTCTTTTGTTTTTACAGATGCTTCGATCTCTCCTCGTTCGGTATGCGAGGACAGAGAAGACGTTGGACCGGAAGTCGATCGTTGAGAGTGTCATATTCCTCCCTCCAACCTTAACATTAATCTTAAGAGCCACATTCTCAAGACAATGCGGACTTACCTTCACGACGTGTTCGTGGCATCAGATATTGGGAGACAGTTCCCAATTATGTTTTCTCATACTTGTTTGATCCTTGCATAAGTTCCTTAATGTGCTTCGGGGTCGTCGAGGATTCCAAGGTCGAGACTTCGGACAAAGACGTGGCCGACAATCTAGCCTTAGGATAAATTTCCGTTTTACGAATTTTTCATATCTGATCGTTGGTGATCAAGTTGTCTGATGTAATTATGTTTAAGTATGAAATGAAGTTTCATGAGATCTGTTTACTACAAGCAATTGTCGAAAGTAATTTCAATTGTATAAACGCACTTGTAGATCAAATGTAATCGTAGATTCGTGCGACTAAGGCTTTTTATTGAAAGATAACAACCATAACATTAGTCATATAAAAATCAAGTATACATGCGTTTAGAGCATTCATTCAGAACATGAGGCTTTTCTAAGTCGAGACACTTAGATTGTGAGCTGATTTTGGAATCGAATCGTGCGATGACTTTAAATCACATATAGAGTCGTGTATTAGACTTATGTTATGCGATTTTGGGAAAGTCACACAATAAACTTTTGTCGTGCGACCCTGCGATAAAATATTGTCAGAGGTTGGTCGTTGGATAACCAACGACCCTCCGATGCTTAAGTTAGTTACCGTCGAGGTGAAATAAAAAATCGTATGAAAAAGGGTTTAAAAGAAATACCTCTTTAGATGCGTTGCATTCCAGCTGCGTGGGATTTCTTGGTTGTCGAGGGTCTGGAGTCGATAGGCCCCTTTACCCACGACTTAAGATATACGATAAGGACCTTCCCACTTAATGGAAAGTTTACATGCGTTGAGCTCTTAAGTGTTTTGGAACACTCGACGGAGGACGTAGTCGCCTTCTTGAAAGACTTTGATTTTGACGTTTTTATTGAAATGTCGCTCGACCGCTTGCCTTTGTGACGCCATCCTAATCAAGGCTGATTCTCTGAGTTCTTCGAGGGCGTCGAGGTCGTACCCTAAATCGACCAAGTTGTGGTCGACTGAAGTATGCCTTGAAGTTGGGAGTTGGACCTCGACCGGTAGAACTGCTTCACATCCATAGACTAGAGAAAAAGGGGTTTGTCCTGTGGACGTGCGAGGTGTCGTGCGATTTGCCCACAGGACTGAAGGAAGTTCCTTGACCCACTTTCCCTTTACAGCTCTTAGCCTTTTCTTGATCGAAGCGATGATGGTCTTGTTACTCGACTCGGCAAGTCCGTTGGCTTGGGGATATCTGGGAGTCGAGGTTGTCAGCTTGATGTTTCTGTCTTCGCAGAATTGTTGGGTCCTGTCGCTTATGAATTGGGATCCGTTGTCACAGACGATTTCGGATGGAATCCCAAATCTGCATATGATGTTAGTCTGGATAAAAGAAATGACTTCTTTATCCCTAACTTGGGAAAAAGCAGCCGCCTCAACCCATTTGGAAAAATAATCGGTGAGCACAAGGAGGAATACCTTTTGTCCCGGGGCTGGGGGTAGCTTGCCGACAATATCCATTCCCCACCTCATGAAGGGCCACGGGATAAGCGTCGAGTGCAAGGGTTCAGAGGGTTTATGTGACATACCTGAGTGACGTTGACAAGAATCACAGTTCTGGACATACTTGACGGTGTCTTGTCGCATTGTTGGCCAAAAATACCCTTGTCGAGAGATACGATTAGCCAAACTGCGACCACCTGAATGATTGCCACATTCGCCGTCGTGCATCTCTTGAAGGATTTTCTGGACCTGACTTTTGTTAATGACGCATCTTAGGTTTAAACCTGTTGATGATCGTCGATAGAGTTTATCCCCAATCATGACATATTTAGATGCTTTGAATCTGATCTTCCGGGCTTCCATCTTGTCTTCTGGGAGTTGATCGTGCATGAGGAAGTTCCGGATGTCACATGACCAATCCTCCTCTTCGTCCTCGATCTGGACGACATCGATGTTTTTGATGGACGATGCCGCCAGATGAATCATGGGAATAGCGTCGAATATAGGTTCGACCAAAGCAGACCCGAGATTTGCTAAAGCGTCGGCCTGAGTATTCTGATCCCTCGGGATTTGTTCAATAGAAAAAGATTTGAATTTTTCGGATTTTTCTTTTGCTACCTTTAAGTACGCTGTCATTTTTGAATCTTTGGCCGCGAATTCCCCATTGATCTGGTTTACCACCAGGAGAGAATCGCTTTTGACATGCAATGCGGTTGCCCCCGAGTCGTAGGCCATATTCATTCCTATGATCAGGGCTTCGTATTCAGCTTCGTTGGTGGTGGTTTTGAAATCGCACCGGATCGAATATACCATCTTGCCCCCCCCTGTGGCGACTTTAAGACGACGCCTAGTCCTGAACCTCTAACGTTGGATGAACCATCGACATATAAGATTCAAGGCACGTCGTCGTGAGTTGCCACATATGACACTTCGAGTCCTGCTTCTTTTTCCAGTTCAGGACTGAAATCAGCAATGAAGTCTGCCAAAGCTTGCGATTTGATCGCGGTTCTGGATTTGAAACCGATGTCGTAACTGCTGAGATATATACTCCATTTTGCTAAGCGACATGTCAACTCAGGTTTTCTTAAGACAGACTTAAGAGGAAAGTTAGTCACGACAGTAATAGGATGTGACTCAAAATAGTGTCGCAGTTTTTTAGCAGTTGTGACTAGCGACAAGAGCAATTTTTCCATAGAGGAATACCTGGTTTCGACGTCCAAAAGAGATTTACTTACATAGTAGATTGGCAGTTGCTGCTTTTCATCTTCTCGTGTTAGGACGGCACTTACCGCGTTGGGACTAACAGCCAAATATAGTTGTAGCACCTCATGATCGTGAGGTTTCGACAATAAGGGAGGCGGTGTCATGTACTCTTTAAGCTTTTGCAATGCCTGCTAATGGTCGTCTGTCCAGTCAAAACCTCTATTTTTCTTGAGGACATTGTAAAACAGATGGCATTTAACTGAGGATCGAGAGATGAACCTGTTTAGCGCTGCTACTCGACCAGTGAGCTTCTGGACCTCCTTGAAATTTCTAGGAGATTTAATTTCAATAATCGCTTTGATCTGGTCTGGATTAGCCTCGATCCCTCGACGAGTGACCATGTAGCCCAGGGATTTCCCAGCGCTGACACCGAAGGAACATTTCGTCGGGTTAAGTTTCATGTTGTATTTCCGAAGGATGTCGAACGATTGCCTCAAATGCTCGACGTGGTCGATAGCTTGCTTCGACTTGACCAGTATATCGTCGATATACACCTCCATCGTGTCGCCAAGATGGACTTTGAACATATTGTTCACCAGGCGCTGGTAAGTAGACCCTGCATTTTTCAGTACAAAAGGCATAACCTTATAACAGTAAATACCTCGGTCCGTCATAAATGCGGTTTTTTCTTGATCCTCGACGTGCATTAGGATTTGATTATATCCGGAATAGGCATCCATGAACGTCAACAGTTCGTGCCCCGCTGTTGCGTCGACCATGGCGTCGATGTGAGGTAGTGGAAAAGGATCTTTTGGACAGGCTTTATTGAGATCTATGAAGTCGATACAGACTCTCCATTTGCCATTTTTCTTTGCCACGACCACGACATTAGCAAGCCAATCGGGGTACTTTACTTCTCGAATCTTTCCTGTCTTGAGAAGGTTGTCGACTTCGTCATTTATCACCTTATTCCTTTCAGGAGCAAATTTCCTTCGCTTTTGCTTGACAGGTTTGAACGATGGGTCGACGTTGAGCTTGTGGGAGATGACGTCAGGATCTATGCCGAACATATCTTCATGTGACCAGGCGAAACAATCAGCATATTCCTGCAAAAAAGATATCAACTTCTCCCTGAGGCAGGGACCGAGGGATGACCCGATAAAGACTTTTTGTTCAAGCTTGCTTGGATCCAAGACGACTTCCTCCAGGCGATAATCGTTGACTGCTTCAGGAGCATCCCATGCACTTTCGAGCCCCTCCTGCGCCGGGACAACGGCTTGCTCTTGGTTTTCGTTATCTGCCATTTTCCTGAAATCAAAAACAGAAGAAACTCCAAGAAACCGTTAGTACGACGCACGTTTGTCGAAGGTTTTCTCTAGATGGGGTCCCACGGATGGCGCCAAACTGTTAATGCCAAAAATCGCACCAAAGTACAACTTAAGGCCGATGTGGACTTTAACAACTAAAGAAAGGAATCGTTCGACAAAAGCGTGCGACAAAGACAGAAATGTAAATGAAACAGAGATTTTGGTGACGCGGGAAAAACCTCAACGAGGAAAAAACCCACGGACGACTGTGGAAGTCGTCGCTGCACTATGGTCGCCAAACAGGGGCGATGTCCTTGTGTTTCTGGTGTCGATCGTATAGAGATTACAATACAAATGAAAGAAAGATTTCGAAATGTAAAGTAACAAGTGTTTTGAATGTAAAAACAATGTGCGTCGTGTGTTAAAACTGTGTGTCGTGCGCTGATGTCGTGCGTCGAGAGCGATCTTCTACGAGTGATTTCTTCGTTTCGAGTGCTTGTGTCTGTTGTTCGATGTTGTGTCTCTGTGTTCTTTTTCGTCCCCTTGAAATGATGATTATCCTTGATATTTATAGTCTTCGGACGCTTTAATTGGCTCATTAAATACTTCGATAACTGTCGTAACGGACGTCGTCTTTAGTGCTGTTTAATGACCTTCATCAGTTATAGCCGTTTGTCCATTAATGATGTTGACTCCTGCATTAAACACTGAACAAACGTTACAGTTTATGTCATGCGTTAGTTGGTCGAGGTCGCATGGTTCTATGCGACGGTCGGGTGACCTAGGCGACATCGAGGTCGAGTGTCGTGAGGTAAATAACTTTTGATCTTAACTTTAGTCGGGGGATAAAGTGCTATGATTTTACCTTCGTTATGGAAAAGGGAATAAGTGTTTCCTTACCTTGGTCGTGGTCGAGACTGGTAAATTTTTGCCCAAACAGCGTCGACTATCGAGGGACTTGATCTGACACGATCGTTTACATAAGTAGAGACCACGATGGGTCTATTTTTGTTTACGATTTCAAAAGGTTTTACACAGAGATTTCCTCTTGATTTCCTTACCGTTCTTCGTCCGATCTTTTCAAATCCTGCAAGGATCTTCGATTCAGTTAGGATTTTCGAGGTCTAGAGCGCTTATATATATAAGGTACGACCCTTTAGTCATCGTATGCGTCGTAAATCCATTGCTAGGAAGCCTAGAAAAAACTGGGATATCTGGGGTCTTTCAGATAGGCAGACATTATTAAAAGGTTTAGCAATGTCGACAGAGCCTAGAAGTACCATTCGTAACGAGGACGATCTCGACGACTTTAGAAGTCTAGCAAGGATCCCAACGGGGATTACTGTGAGTAAGGCGGGCAATATTCGTCCGGAGATGTGCCCCGAAGGGTATGTCGTGATATATGAGTATCCGTTCAAGATTGGCTTCCATTGGCCATATTCGCCTCTGGCCAAAGCGTTTATGTGCGAGTTCGACTTGTCGCCGGGACAACTGATGCCCCAGTTTTGGAGAGTTATCCAAGTCATCGAGCGACTTACCTCGAACTGGGAGTTGCCTATGAATGTAAGGGATTTGCTGACGGCGTATCAGGTCAAGAAGGATCAGTACCGTCGTTATAGCTTGTTCTCGAGGTACAAGGGCGAGCGCACCTTGGTTTTGCAGACGGCAGTTAATGACCGAAAATGGAAGACCCGATACGTGTTTGTGCGGGTGGCGACGCTAGATACCGACAGTGACTGGATTAGGTCCGGTTGGAATATGACGGGTAAGCTTTTTCCACCGTTTTGTCGTACGTCTTGTGTCACTTTGTTATTTGGTTGCTTTCCGTCTAATATTCTTTCTTATGTGCAGATATTAATTTTGACAAGGTAAAGCCTGATGATGACTCTAAAGCCAAGGTTAACAAGTTTTTGGAATTTAGCGCCGATGATCGATCGTACGTCAAGCATCATCTAATAGATGAGGATGATGACACTGTTTTCTTAGGCGATAGAATGCGGATGGGTCGAGAAGAGAAAGAATAAGAAGAAGAGGAATCTGAGGAGACCGAGGAGGAGAAAGGGGAAGAAACAGAAGTAGAGATAACTGGTAAGTATCCCTTTGCCTTTTTTTTGCTCGTCCTGGTCTTTCTCTGTTCTCAATTGTCTAATTTCTTTCTTTTGCCATACAGGAGATTCTTGGTCGGGGATGACACCTGCTGCCGCTAAAAAGACGGCTCGAATTGATCTGACTCGCAAGTCGAGGGAAAGTAGGCAGAAGGATGCCTCGACAACAGGGTCGGGGGTCTTAAAGAGAAAGGATATCCCGACAGCTGGATCGGGACTCCTAAAGAGGACAAGGATGTCCGTCCTGAAGGAATCGTCGTCGAAGACGGGTGGCTCATCGAGAGTCGTTTCGCCTGAGAAGGCGAAGACGTCGATTGTGTTTGACACAATCGGCGCAAGATCTGTTGATACGGCGCGACCAGCGACGATGTCTCATACTGCGCAACCGGTGACGATGTATCCTACTGCTGTGTCTGGCCCTTCGACGGTCGACAAGGGCAAAGGTGTGCAGACGAGATTTGGGGGGGAAACGACGGTCGACTTTACGTTGCCGTCGGATTTCTTAGATGACAATGTTTTAGATGGAACAAAATTGTTCCCCCACTTAGGGAAGTATAAGCTCCCTTCTTTCAGAGAGCGTTTCAACGGAGTTTCCCTCGAAGATACGGAGTCCCATGTCGCTGGGCTAACGTTCTTGGTAAGTCTATCTTTCAAGACTTTGTCTATTTGTTGTTGTCGTGTATTTTGTTAACACGTTTTCGTATGTTTTCAGATGTTTCAGTCTTCTTTGGCATTGCATGCTGAAACGACGAATGTAGAAGGTTTAATGGCTTCAGCTATTCAGGAAGAAGATGCGGCGTTAGAGAGGGAAAGATCCGCTCTGGAACGTGAAGAAGTGACGTCGGTGCGACTCGACGATGCCTTAAATGAGTTAGAGGCCGTCGGTCATGCGAGGGATGAAGCGAACTCGCGTCTAAAGGAGTCTCTAACTTTGATGCACGACCAAAGAGAGGAGTTAGAGGGGATGAAGGGATCCTTGGCCACGAAGAAAAAGGAGGTCGAAGAGTCCAAATCCAAGATGGTGAGGTTAGAGAAGGAGCTGGAGGAGTTGAGGGACGAGAATAAGTCCATCTTCTCCTTTGCTCTACTCACTGCACGTGCGGTGATTATGCGACGTCACTTATTGGGCAAGAATCCTCTGGCCTTGGCGTCAGACGAGCTGGACCTTTTCTACAGGGAGGTCGGAGCCGAGAGAGACCTTGACTCGGACGATGAGAAGGAGGTCGAGGAGGAGGAAAGTTCCCAGGGTGAGGCGTTAGGCAAGGATGTGACCGACGCTCCTTCTCTACCTTAGAAAATGTCTTTGCTTACTATCGTTCCCTGTTACTTGACCGTTACTGGTCGAGCCTTTTGGATGTATATATAACAGTTCGATGAATGAAACTTAGATATCTTTTGATTTTGTATTTTTTGCACATAGATACAATGTTAATTGTAAAATCCACCAAATGGTAAGGGAACAAGAATTCATGCGACTTAGGCATCTAGCTCAACATAATAGTTAAGACATAAGGCATAAGATGTTAAACTGTGCTGGCGTACATAAGCATATGCAATCACAACATTCATTTAGAGCATGTAAGTCTCCTAAGTTAGGAGACTGAAATCATGGGGTCGGTAGACCATGTGGTCGTACGACTATATCACATCATGGATTCGAATCGTGCGTTCCTGCGATGGAATAATCGAGTCATGGACCCGATCGCTTATATCGTACAATCCTGTGGAAGGATGCTGGTGTTATGCGACAGGCTCAGTAACTTATGTCGTGCGATTCTGCTATAAAACATTGTTAGAGGTTTGGTCATTGGCTAACCAACGACCCTCCGATGCTTAAGTCAGTAGTCGCTTGTGATAGGAAATCGTATGAAAGTAGAGAAAAGAATTTAGAAAACGTACCTTCTCAGATTCTTTTTTACTTGATGGGGGATTTTCCCCCCGTCATTTACTATCCTATTTTTCCAGGAAAAAATGGGCTTTAAATGACGGATCGACACTGAGTTTTTGAGGGTTAACATCAATGTCTATGTCGACCGTGTTTTCGTGCGACATGGCAGAATAGTCGGAATATTCCTGTAAAAAAGGCATTAGTTTGTCTATAAGATCAGAGATAGAGAGACGTACCTGTCGAGACCTTATGGTCAAGTTTGCCCTTGTGACTGCCAAACCGCTTATTTTCGCGGCTTCAAGGTGGTCTTATAGCAGTCGCGGGCGACTTTCGGCTCACTTTTGATTTCTTGAACTCCCCACGGCGTAGGGAACTTCAGGGTTTGATGATACGTCGAGGGAATGGCTTTCATTTCATGGATCCACGATCGACCTAAGATGATGTTATAGGCCGACGAATAATCGATGACACTAAACTTAGTCTGCTTGTTGATTCCTCCAGCATAGACCGACAGGATGATCTCTCCATAGGTGCTCGTCGCTTCTCCGTTGAAACCGACCAAGGTCGTCGAGCGTCGGGTGATTTCCGAGCGATCGATTCCCATGGCCTTGACGGTGTCGAGAAAAATGACGTTTGCTGAACTGCCCCCATCGATGAAGACTCGTCGGGTTAAACAATTGCCAATCGTGAGTTGAATGATCAACCCGTCATGATGCTTCTGATAAGAGTCACCGAGGTCGTCTTGATTGAACACAATCTTCATAGCTTCCAGCTCCAAATCTCCTTTGGGCCTCGATGAACGTGGGATAGGTCGATCGTCAGGTGCTTGACTGGCGTGACGCTTGGCTGCGGAGTACGTCAGACCACACACGTCGGAACCACCAGTGATGCAATTGACGACTTTCGCATGCTCGGGGGTTGGCGGTCGATCGTCGCTAGTTGGAGCGATGACGTTATCGATGATATCTTTGAGATTTCCTTTCGGGACATGATATGCTAACTCCTTTTTGAGAGATATGCAGTCATCTGTCGCGTGACCATGGTCGACATGGAAGTCGCACCACTTTGACTTATCTTTCTTGGCGTCGTCCTGATCGGACTTTTTCGGCCACCGGATGGTTGCTTGGGCGGTCTTCAGAGCTTCGACCAAGTCCTTAGTGGTCCCTTTGAATCCATAAGAGGATATATTGGGGTACTGAGGAAATTTGGCCGCAGTCTTAACTTCCGCTCTTGTCTTGAACCGGACGTTTGAGATTTGGCGCGCTGGCTCTACTTTAGAAATTGCCTTCGTCTTGAATTCTAGATTCTTCACACCTAACGATCTCTTGTCGTCGGTATGCTTGCAACGGAAAGCAGCGTCGTCCTCTACCCTTATATATGCTAAGGTTCGAGCTCGGACATCCTCAAAATTCTCCGGAGGATACTTAGTTAGATCAGTGTACAAACCCGAACTATCGTCCAGACCACGCTTATAAGCTTCGATTGTAGTCTTGACGTTACAGTTGCGGATACTAATCATCTCTGCATTGAACCTATTGAAGTAGCTTCGAATAGACTCATTGGTCTTCTGTACAACATAATATAAGTCACTGGTCTGCTTCTCCATCTTGCGACTGCTGGCGAACTGTTGAGAGAATTGATTGACCAGCTCAGCGAATGACCCGATGGATTTGGGTTTGAGATTGATCAACCATTGGAGGGCAGGACCAGTGAGAGTCGCACCGAAGCTTTTGCACATACAGACCTCCTGATACATGTGTGGGATCGAGATCGTCTACACGAGTTGCTTATATTGCGCGACGTGCTCTGTCGGATCGGTCACTCCAGAATATTTAGGCGTGAAAGCGGAGACGGTCGCAATTTCATCGATGAAGGGCGACGCCTGAAATCCTGATCGAGGCTCGACGTCGACGGGCACGGCTGCCCCGGGTAGCTTGGCGAGCAAAGACAGGACACGTTCGTTCTGATCTTCTAACATTTTCAGCCGTTGGGCGACGGGGTCAATAAGATCGGGATTCGCACCTGTCTGCGGATTGACTCCTAAACTGGTGCCATTGCCGTGCGACGAGCCATTGGCGTCCCCGTTGAAAGGGACAAAATACGGCTGTGATCCACTGTGAAACGGCTACAATCTGTTCTGGAATAGCTGCGATCCATTCTGAAACGGATGCGATCCATTCTGGAATGGCTGCGATCCATTTTGCATGGGTGGTGGCCTTATATGCTGAGGAGGAACCGTCCTGAATTGGGGATTTGGGTTGAATGGCCTCGGCTGCTGGTTCTGCATGTACGGACCTGGATGCTGATTCTGGGCGAATGGACCCAAATGCTGATTCTGAGCGAACGGACCCGGCCCTGGACCTGGATTATGCGCGAATGGTCTAGGACCATTCTGACCGAACGATCCTTGGCCTGGATTCTGAACGAATGGCCTAGGACCATTCTGGGGTCCAAAGGGATTTCTCAGCCGCGCGATCTCTTCATCTGCTCTTAGACTTTGCTCGGCCATGGCATTGATATGATTTCGTGCGACCTCCAACTCCTGGTACATCTGGGCGATGACATGCTCTTGATTTCCAGGAGCTGCCATTTTCCTGAAACAGAAAACAGAGGAGACTACAAGAAACCGTTAGTAGGACGCACGTTTGTCGAAGATTTTCTCTAGATGGGGTCCCACGGATGGCGCCAAACTGTTAATGCCAAAAATCGCACACAAGTACAACTTGAGGTTGATTGTGGAGCTTAACAACTAAAGAAAAGAATCTCTCGACAAAGCGTGCGATTAAGGTAAAAAATGTAAAAGAGACAGAGAATTTTGGTGACGCGGGAAAACCTCAACGAGGAAAAAAACTCACGGACGACTGTGGAAGTCGTCACTGCACTATGGTCGCCAAACAGGGACGATGTCCTTATGTTCCAGGTGTCGATCGTACAGAGATTACAATACAAATGAAGGAAAGATGTCGAAATGTAAAGTAACAAGTGTTTCGAATGTAAAAACAATGTGCGTCGTGTGTATAGTCTGTGTGTCGTGCGTAAAAGCTATGCGTTGAGCGTGTGAGTTGTGCGTCGATGTCGTACGTCGATAGTGATCACTTGAGAAAAAGTTCTTTGCTTCAGAGGTTATTGAGTACGCAGTGTATGATTCTTGGAAGCGATGTAATGTGTCAAATGATGATTCGATGCCCCAAAATGTTGATTGAGCTCTATATTTATAGTCTTCGGGTGCTTTGATTGATGCTTTGCGTAACTGTCATAACGAACGTTGTCCTTTAATGCTGTTAATGGGCTTTTACTGGTTGTAGCCGTTGGTCATTGATGACGTTGACTCATGCATTAAATACTGAACAAACGTAACAGTCGTAATGAACGTTAGTTGGTCGAGGTCGCACGGTCTTATGCGACGGTCGTGAGAACTGGACGACATCGTGGTCGAGTGTCGTGAGGTAAATAACTTACGATTCGATTTTTAACCAAGGAATAAAGTACTATGATTTTACCTTGTCGTCGGGTGAAATAAAATAAGTGTTTCCCTTACCTTGGTCGTGGTCGAGATTGGTGAAATTTTGCCCAAACAGGTAGGCATATTGGTGGCGTAACGTGGTAGGGATGGGGGCTAATTTCAATTACCCAAGTGAGTTTGGGACAGGATCATCAATGATATCCAGCCCATATATATATATATATATATATATATAGTGTAACACCCCAAAAATTGAAAAAATGGAAATAGGACTTGCGGACGTCCGCAGGGCTTCAGGCCGGACGTCCGCGTGGCGCAGAAGTCCGCGTGTCATCCGCGGAAGCAACAGAGAATTCATGGAATTCGACCAACTCGAGGGCCGGACGTCCGCAGGGCTTCATGCCGGACGTCCGCAGGGCTTCATGCCGGACGTCCGCGATGCATCTGAGATATTTTTTGTTTACTTTTAAGCCCTTTCCCTCTCTCTTTCCTCTCACTTTCCCCATTTCCATTTCTCAGCTCTCTCTAAAATCGGCCTCTCTCTCTAAGAAAACCCTAAATCCCTTCTCTTCTTCTCCATCCTCTCCACCCAAACCATACCCACTTCCACCATTGTTGAACATATGGGAGTTTAGAGCTTTTGTGGAGACTATGAGCTTTTATTTGGAGGATTCAAGTGGTAAAGGTAATCTCTCCCTACCCAAAAATTAGATTGTTGTTGTTTTCACTTTCTCTTCCATATTGGAGTATTTTGGGTGATTTTGGTAATGTTTGGTTAAGGTGATCTTCTAATCTCTTCACCTATGAAGTTAGGGTTTTGATATAAGTTGGGATTTGGATATAAAATGCTTGGGGAATGATTCTACATGGTTAGATCTAAATATTTGTTGGTTGGAAACTATGGATCTAGGTTTTGGAGGTTTTGGCTTAAAGATTCAAGCTTCTTCAAAGGAGCATACGTTTGGGGGAAAATCTAGATTTAGCCTAAATCTAGCAAGGTGAGTTCAAGTTGATTTGTGAAAACTTTGTACATGCCAAAAATGTTATTTTCCAAATGTTTGTGTGTTTTACTTAAAATTATCAATTGTTGAGTTATTTGACGAGTCTAACTCTTTTGAAGTAATTATCTTCATAAATGTTGTAAAACACCCATATTTGGGATTTTTGGATATTTGATGTGTAGAAATCATAAATATATCCTTAAAAGATTTATTTCTCAAAATGAAGTCTATTTGATGGTTAAATCATATTAGTGTAAATGATTTTATAAACCATTTGGGAGAATGCACAATTTAGTGTCAAGAGTCATTTTGAGAATTATAAGGTATGAGTCCTTTTGGGAAAACTCTTTTGTTTAACCCGTGTCGAGTTTTGGGTTAATAATGATTTTGCAGTACTTGCTTACCTAATCGATATTTAAATGCATTTTTATGCTACGATGACCGTTATTTATGGGTCTAATGAGTTTTGAGCATTTTGCTCGGTTTTGACTTTGAGATAGTCTTGGGGACATTTTGTCCGGTTTTGATGGCTCGATGTGGAGTCTTATTTATGGTTGCTTTTATTGCACCATATTGCATATTATTGCACATTATTAATATTTACATGCCCGGATGAGTTAGTCATTCCAGGATGGGCTTATTATATTAGACTGTGTTGCATTGGATCCATAGGCACGTAAGTCAGTCTTTATTTGATGGTCTACTGGGTGTTGCGGGATTTGACCGAACCCCATGTTTGATGACCTTTACCTTCAAGGGTACACTAGGAGGGCTGAGTCCGATTGAGCTGTCAGGTTGATTGACGGGCGTTTTATTGACCTTCGCCATGTCGGGGCAATGCCATGGTTGTATCCCCTCTTGTGCCGAGCCTTTGGTGGTATTCTTATTGATACTTCACTAAGGTCAGCTGTCTCTTTGGGTGTGACTTGTAAGGCGTCGTATGGGACACTTAGGCTTTTATGTAGTGAAGTGTCGTACGATTAACATTGTTAGAGTGGCGTACTTTTGTGTTCATCCACTCTCAAGGGATATGGGTCTCCCCCGTCGTTGGCCAACCTATTTGGGATTGTATATTGTCCCTGTTTTATTATTGTTGGTCTTATATATTTGACTGCGATTGGATGACTTCAATATTGGATTCCCCTCTGATAACGCCAATTCTTGGCGTTATTTTCAGCTTACAAACCACGGAGAGTGGCTTGTTTTGAAGCAAAGCAGTGTAGCTTTTACGTTTTTTCCAGTGAATTGTGCAGGTATTCTGAGAGTAAACGAGAGTCGAGAAAATGAGCATAAAAGAACCAGAAAAGAAGCTACATTGGCTAAATGGAGATTCCAGATTCAAACACAAATGAAAGCCCAAATCCAAGCCCAAGAATCAGGCCCAAATCCACGACCCGAGATCCAATTCACAACCTGATCCGACCCAAGCCAGGACACGCGCGGTTTCCCACGCGACATTAAGTCGCGGGGAAACCCGCGCAACTCTCTATTCGTTGCTACTTTTGACGTTTTTCGGAAAATTAGGCCAGGACTTTTTCACGTGCGACGGTAGGCTACGTGGGGGCGATTTTCAGAGGTATTTCGAGCACTTTTGAGCCACGATATAGGACCGGTTGAAGAGGAGTTCACCACGCGAAGCGGATTAGAGCCGAGAGAAGGGATTTCATCAGTACATTCTTCACGTTTACGACCACGATGTTTACACACACCACTTTCTATCCTTTTCTTGAGTTTTTGTCCAACCCCAACATGAACTAATCTTTAGATGTTGGGGGTTGGAATGACTATGGTTTTTATGATGGATGACGTGTAACCGAATGATCTTTATTCGATTTGATCTATGAAGCATTTGATTTTAGTTTTTCATACCCAATTGTAGCTTGATCACCTTCAATTGAATTCCATGGTTTTTGATTAAGTTCGAGAGAATTAAATAATCACTAGATCAGGTAATCAAGTGTCGGAAAGGAGATTCAGGTAGAGATAGCCGAATCACCTTTTTGCCTTGTAAAATTTTAACCTAATGTGTTTTAAAATCACCGGTGGAGATCGAGAGATAAAACTAGTGAGTTTAAGATAAAATCCGTTATTGTTTGAGAAAGAATAACGGTGAATTTCAAAACTAGGGTTCATAGAAATAATCGGTAATCATCGTTCGGGTTCGTTTATCGAGAGTATAACCATAGGAAGTCCAACCCTCAACCCTTTCTCTATCAAAGTTCTTTCCAAACCTTCCGTTAATCGATTCTAGTTTTATTCAGTTTTTAAACAAGTTCTAAACCACAAATCTAAATTTCGATCGTTCAGTTAATAGCGATTGTAGTCATTGTGATACTTAGTTCCTAGTTCCCTGTGTTCGATACTCGTACTTCCGTACTATTACTTGATTTCGATACCGTACACTTGCGGTTATATTTAGGGGGGTGTAAACCCGCCTATCAAGTTTTTGGCGCCGTTGCCGGGGAACTAGTTGCAACTGATAGCACTACAACTATAAGCGCTATTACATTGAACATTTTTTCTTTTGTTATTTCGTATTATCACTTTCAGTTTCTGGATTGCTAAATTTAATTACTTTCCGTTTCAGGTACTAACTGGTTTATGCCAAGGAAAACCCGAGGGAAGGAAATCGAACTGATCGATCCGGAAATCGAAAGAACCGCCCATCAGTTACGAAAAGAATCTAAAGCTAAAAGACACTTGAAGATGGGTGACGAAGCTCCTCCAGAGAGACGCCCCATGCGGTCGATTGCCAATCCGAATGTGGCAGCCGCACGCATGGGCATCCAACCTCCCACCACTGGTGCGAATTACTTTGAAATCAAACCAAGTACCATCGTTATGGTACAACAGAACCAGTTTGGAGGAGCACCAACAGAAGATCCTCATGCACACCTGATAACTCTATTTTTAGAGTTATTATTTCCATTTATTTTTCACTTTAATTTGTCAATTTTAGCCATTTCACTTCTAAAAACCCCCATTCTTGGTATGATTTGCGAAAACAAGCAAAAGGAGTGAACCATGGTCTTTAATAAATTATTTGGTGGATTTTGGGTAGTTTTCACGTTTTATCTGCAGTGACGTGAACAGTGCTCACTCCGGTTCCCCACTGCTGCCGCTGAAAAGACAAAAAGAAGAAATCTGAGTTAGACAGCATGGTGGGAGCAGTTAGAAGGTTCAGCAACAAGTACAAGCATGGGGATTATTTTATTCTAGGCTTGCTCCTAAAGAAGATGGCAAAGTGAATTTAATATTCATACCTAAGAGCCTAAAAGTCAACTTTTTGAAGAACCCCATGGATAGAAGCATCAAGCCCTTGGTTAAAGAAGAAACATGGGGCACAAATGGTCCTTGTGCTCCCATAACTCAGCTGATGCAAAGTCAAAAGATCTCTTTGGGTATTACCCAAGCTCTTTCCTTGGTGTATAAAAGGAAGGGCTTGGGTCATTTAATGAGATCATCTATCTTTAATTTTAGCAAGCACCTTAATCCTTAGCATTTAATTTCCTCTAAAGCTTTCATAGTTAGATTTAATTTTCTGTAGCTTTGTAGTTTAAATTTCTAGCACTTTAAATTCTTAGTTTAATTTTCAGTTGTAATTCTCGAACAGTGGGCAGCTTACATTCCCCACTGTGAGCGGTAATTCAAAGTCATTTTTATTTTCAATCATGTTTAAATCTTCATCTTTCGTTTTAATTTCTCCAGTTATGTTAGGTTAAACATCCCTTGGGATGTAGGTAAGAGAAGTACCTAGATTTTAGAGAAAATTCTTGAGTAATCTTTATACTTGGAATGTTTGTTGTTTTGGTTATTCATTCTCGATAATACCCCAAGGATGCGAACAAGCCGATCACTTGTAAGGATCTAAAAGTCTAGTTCTCAACTCAGAAATGGGTAGAACGCAGTGACACGAGCTTGGATAATGCTAGGGAGTTCGAAAGAATTCTTATGACACTTACGAGAGTGAGGTCAGCACAGTGAGCTAATCTCTCCCCACTGGAGTAGTAGACAAGCTAATTTGTGTATTTAAAACACTTAGAGTATTTGTCTCTACACATTCCATCGAGGCCCGAGAGGGTCCATTCTGAGATTACCATTGACAAAACAACAAGTACGACTAGTATGTGATTTTTGCTTAACGGTGTGAGTATTTTGTAACCGGGCTTTTCTAGCGAAAAGACCGACTTCAATTACAAGGTTCATCTTTTGAGATCAAGTATTTATTATAAAATCTAGGGAAAATCTAACCTACATTCCATCTTTTAAATCTTTAGTAAAATCGTTAAAAGTAGTTATTTCACCAATCCAACTCAAAATATTGTTTCCTCTCTAATTGAAACTCGTGAAAGGAACTCACAAAAGCCGTATTGTCTTGATAGCCCAGTCTCTGTGGATACGATTCCGGTATTTTACCGATTATTACTTGCCGTGACGATCATAGTGGACAGTGTACACTTGCGCTGCCCACTGTGGACAGATTACAACCCGCTGTGGTTTATTTCGCATGTACCATTCACATATGTCAAGTTTTTGGCGCCGCTGCCGGGGACTGGCATGATTTTTTAAATCTCAAGACATTAGTTTTTGTTTGAGCCCAAGTAACTCGTTTTTCTAGCACCGATCGTGTTGTATGCCAAGGCAACAACACGGACCTTTGGAACCAATCGATCTTGAAATAGAAAGGACTTTTCGAAAAAGACATAAAAACAAGAAGAAAAATCAACAACTCCCTGTGAACCCCACCGCAAATATGGCAGGAGTGGGCGGTCAACCACCACCACCTCCATTAGTGGAAACCACAGTGACGATTGCTGATAGCAAAGATCGAGGGATAAGGGATTATGCAACTACTGGAGTTAGTGATTTAAGCTCCGGGATTCTAAGACCCAACCTTCAAACACCACACTTCGAACTCAAACCGGTGATGTTTCAAATGATCCAAGCCATGGGTCAGTTTGGAGGATCACCATCTGAGGATCCGCATTCGCACTTAAAATCATTTTTGGAAATGACCGACTCTTTTCAGCTACAAGGTGTGAGTGAGGAAGCTTTAAGGCTAAGACTTTTTCCTTTTACTTTAAGGGACAAGGCTAAGTCATGGCTAAATGCGCATGCACCTCATTCAATAACCATGTGGCAAGAGCTTGCGGATAAATTTTTACAAAAGTATTTTCCTCCAACCAAAAACATGAGGCTGAGAAATGATATTGTTTTGTTTAGACAAGACGAAGATGAGGCTGTTTCGGATGCATGGGAGCGGTTTAAAGATTTACTCCGAAAATGCCCACACCATGGCATCCCACATTGCATTCAGTTGGAGACCTTTTACAATGGTCTGTCCAACGCAGCCAAAATCATCTTAGATGCAACAGCAGGAGGAACTTTCACAAGCAAAACCTATAATGAAGGATATCAGATTTTAGAGAAAGTGTCCAATAACAACACCGACTGGTCCAACCCGAGAACGCCTGCACCAAAGTCCACCAACATTGATAATGAGGCGCTTAAAACAATGAATGCACAGTTAGTGGCCTTAACAAAAATAGTGTTGAACCAAAATCGAGGACAACTTAATCCCACAGTGGGTACTGCACATCTCACTGAGAACTGCTCTTACTGTGGGGACGAGCATGTTTTTGATTTTTGTCCAGCAAATCCAGAGGCTATTAATGTCATAGGAACCAACCCGCGCAACAACCCATACTCACAGACCTATAATCCAGGTTGGAGGAATCATCCAAATTTCTCGTGGTCTGGAAACCAAGGACTCCAACCCCACGGGGCGAGTCATGCTCAAAGACCACACAACCCCCCTGGATTTCAATCACATCACAGTGGGCAATCCTCACACCACAGTGGGCAGCACCCACAAAACTTTCACCAAGGTCAATCCTCCCAACAATTCCAACCACGACCATCTCATAATGCTGAGGCTCAACCATCACTCGAATCAATGCTCAAAGGATTCATGAACCAAACTCAAGCGGCCATTAGGAACATAGAAACTCAAGTAGGACAACTAGCCGTCGAAGTCAAGAATAGACCACCGGGGACATTACCTAGTGATACCGAAAATGCTAGGGTAATAGGAAAGGGACCAGAACAAATCAAAGCCATAACACTTAGGAGTGGAAAGGATCTGAAAGATATCGTTTTCGATTATGAAGAATCGCCTCAAATCACCGCTGTACCTCATCCCACAATGGGCACTCCTCAAGTCACTGTGATCCCCACAGTGGGGACGGAAGTCCCTGAACTCCCCACTTTTGGGCCATTGCCTAAACCTACCATTCCAAGGTTAACTCCGCTTCAGACTCACATCGACCCAAAAAGTGTACCTTTTCCTGAAAGAATGAAGCCTAAAAATGTTGATGTTCAATTTAAAAAGTTTTTAGACATTTTCAAACAGCTTCACATTAACATACCCTTGGTAGAAGCTCTTGAGCAAATGCCAAGCTATGTTAAGTTTTTAAAAGATATTTTGAACAAAAAACGAAAGTTGGGTGAGTTTGAAACTGTGGCGTTGACCGAAGAATGTAGTGCCCTTCTCACAAGCAAGATTCCACCTAAGTTGAAAGACCCGGGTAGTTTCACAATTCCATGCACGATAGGAGGACAAGAAGTAGGTCAAGCACTTTGTGATTTAGGCGCTAGTATAAATTTGATGCCTTTGTCAATTTTTAAGAGATTAGGTATTGGAGAGGCTAGACCCACCACCGTGACCTTACAATTAGCCGATCGATCCATTGCCTATCCAAGAGGGAAGATTGAAGATGTTTTGGTCCAAGTGGATAAATTCATCTTCCCTGCCGACTTTCTGATTTTAGACTATGAGGCCGACAAAGACATCCCAATCATTCTAGGACGTCCTTTCCTTGCGACAGGACGAACTTTGATTGATGTGCACAAAGGAGAACTCACCATGAGAGTCAACGACCAGGAAGTAAAGTTTAATGTTTTCAAATCTCTTAAATACATAGACACCGAGGACTGCCTTGCTGTGAGTGCGATTCATGGATCCTACTGTTTCGACTCACTGTCCACAGTGGGCAGTGAGAGTGAACACTCTGACTCAGAAGATACTTTTGAGGATGAGTGTAACGAAATGGTGGCATCTATTGAACCTTTGGACTTTAAGGATAGGACGATCCAACCACCATCCATCGAACAACCTCCCGAGTTAGAGCTTAAACCATTGCCTCCTCATTTGAAATATGCTTATCTCGCCGAGAATAACAAACTTCCTGTTATCATCTCGTCCAAACTTAGCGAAAATCAAGAACAACTTTTAATCGAATTGTTGATGAAGCATAAGAAGGCAATTGGTTGGACCATAGCAGACATTAGAGGAATTAGCCCCTCTTTATGTCAACATAAGATCAACTTAGAGAGTGACCGCCCAGGAAAAGTCCAACCTCAAAGAAGGTTGAACCCCATCATGAAGGAAGTAGTTAAGAAAGAGATTTTGAAGTGGTTAGATGCTGGTATTATCTATCCCATTGCCAGTAGTAGTTGGGTGAGCCCCGTTCAATGTGTCCCTAAAAAGGGAGGAACAACAGTGGTCACAAATGAAAAGAACGAACTCATTCCAACTAGGACTGTTACGGGATGGAGAATATGCATGGACTATAGGCAACTGAATCTAGCAACAAAGAAAGACCATTTCCCGTTACCTTTTATTGATCAAATGCTTGATAGATTAGCGGGAAAGGAATTTTATTGTTTTCTAGATGGATACTCCGGATATAACCAAATCCACATCGCACCCGAGGACCAAGAAAAGACCACCTTTACTTGTCCATATGGTACTTTTGCATTCCGGAGAATGCCTTTTGGTTTATGTAATGCTCCCGCTACTTTTCAACGCTGTATGATGGCCATTTTTACTGATATGATAGAAGATACCATAGAAGTTTTTATGGACGATTTTTCTGTGATCGGCACATCATTTGATAACTGTTTGAGGAATCTAGAAAAAAGTTTGGTGAGATGTGAAACCCACGACCTTATTCTAAATTGGGAAAAATGTCATTTCATGGTCGAAGAGGGCATTGTTTTGGGTCATCTTGTGTCGAAAAAGGGTTTGGAAGTTGATAAAGCAAAACTAGAAGTAATCTCCCAACTTCCCGAGCCCACAACGGTAAAAGGCATTCGCAGTTTTTTAGGTCACGCAGGTTTCTATAGGAGGTTCATAAAAGATTTTTCCAAAATAACTAAACCCCTATGTAACCTGCTGCAACATGAAAGAGAGTTTGTTTTTACCAAAGAATGTAGAGACGCATTTGAAATAATCAAAAATGCCTTAGTTACTGCACCCATAGTGACCACTCCTGACTGGTCACTCCCATTTGAAGTCATGTGTGACGCCAGCGATTGGGCTATAGGTGCAGTACTAGGCCAACGAAAAGATAAGATTTTTCATCCAATATACTATGCAAGCAAGACTTTGATCGAGGCTCAAATCAACTACACTGTAACCGAAAAAGAATTACTTGCAGTAGTTTTTGCTTTTGATCGTTTCAGGTCTTACTTAATTGGAGCAAAGGTCATAGTACACACCGATCACGCAGCCATCAAATATTTGATCAACAAAGCTGACTCTAAACCGAGGTTGATCAGATGGGTGCTGTTGCTGCAGGAATTCGACCTTGAGATCATCGATAGAAAAGGAACAAGTAACCAGATCGCTGATCATCTTTCCAGACTTGAGCCCACAGTGGGCACTGTAGATCCCACTCCGGTAAAAGAAAATTTTCCTGATGAACAATTGTTAGTCGCCCAACATCATGATATTCCTTGGTATGCTGACATTGCTAACTTTTTAGCAAGTGGATTACGACCCCATGGAATGAGTGGACAGCCTTTTAAAAAATTCTTGTATGATAATCGTCAATACATTTGGGACGATCCTTTCTTATATAAGATAGGAACGGACCAAGTGTTGAGGCGATGTGTTCATGGGAGTGATCAACAACATTTACTCCAAGGCTGTCACACATCCCACTATGGAGGTCATTTCGGAGGAACACGCACTGCTGCGAAAATTTTGCAGAGTGGGTTCTTTTGGCCCACTGTGTTCAAAGACTCTCATGAGTTTGTTCGTCACTGTGAGCAGTGTCAGCGCACTGGGAATATATCAAAACGAAATGAAATGCCCCTCAACAATATCCTTGAGGTGGAAATTTTTGATGTGTGGGGAATAGATTTCATGGGACCCTTTCCAAATTCCAACAACAATTTCTACATCTTAGTAGCGGTAGATTATGTTTCAAAATGGGTAGAAGCTGCTGCTTGTCACACTAATGACGCTAACACTGTGGTGAAGTTTTTGCAAAAAAATATTTTCACTCGCTTTGGAACACCACGAGCAATAATTAGTGATGAAGGATCCCATTTTGTTAACAAAGTCATGACCGCGGTCCTTGCTAAATATGATATTCATCATAGGGTAGCAACCGCCTACCACCCCCAAACTAATGGTTTGGCGGAGCTTTCAAACCGAGAAATCAAGGGAATTTTGGAAAAGGTGGTGAAACCCCATCGAAAGGATTGGTCCAGCAAGCTTGATGACGCTCTTTGGGCGTATCGCACGGCATATAAGACCCCTTTGGGAATGTCTCCATTTAAGTTGGTATTTGGCAAAGCTTGCCATTTACCAATCGAATTGGAACATAAAGCCTTTTGGGCTTTAAAAGAGCTCAACATGAGTGAAGATGCCGCGGGAATTAAAAGAACCTTGCAATTGCATGAACTTGAGGAAATGCGCTATCACGCATATGAAAATGCAAAGTTATACAAGGAAAAGACCAAGATGTGGCATGACCGAAGGATCAATCATCGGGAATTTTTTGAAGGACAGCAGGTATTATTGTTCAACTCTCGTCTAAAACTTTTTCCGGGTAAGCTCAAGTCAAGATGGACTGGACCATACACCATTGTCAAGGTAAGTCCCTTTGGAACAGTGGAATTAAAGTCTCCACAGTCTGATCAGACCTTTAAAGTCAACGGGCAAAGGGTAAAGCATTTTCTGCATGAGAGTGCCCACATCCCTGCCCACTCTCCACCTCACTATGGTTAAGAAACATCAGGTCCAATTGTAAATATTTTATTTCTGTTGTTTGCTGTGTTTTTATTCTTTTTGTTCTTTTTAATATTGCAAGGGTAGTTTACTTGTATGTGTGTAGGCGAAAATCCCGGGCTTTAAAGCAAAAGTCAATAAAGTGGTTCGCAGTGGGCAGAAGCTGATCACTGCGTTCCCCACTCTGGAATCTGACGGTTGATGGGACAATTTGTGGGGCCCAAGGATAACAAGGTTTCACCTTTTCTGCCAACTAATCAACTTTTGCTGCCACATGTCATTAGTTCTCCATTTTCCAAGAAAACCATCATTGTACTCTCCCTCTCTCTCCTAAAACCCGACGGTTCAACCCTAAACCCATTGCAAAAATCCTAAAAACCACCATTAACTTCCCAAAAACCACCTTTAACTTCAAATATTCAAAAACCATCTTTTTCTTCCCCATTTCTCTTACACGAACCAGAAGCAAATTCCCTCCAATGGCTAGAAGCAAGAGGCCGATTTCAAACCCTCAGGCACCCAACCGGGCGGCGGTCCGCCGTCGTAACACCGAAAACCCACCAGAAACCATCACTGGTGACCTCAACGAACCGCCGCCGGTCTCCGGCGAAAATCCGGCGACTTCCAGTGCACCGATGACATCTGGTGCACCAGACGAAGGCTCCTCCAAACAACGAAGCCCGAAGGCTATTTCTTCTCCACGCGTCTCAACCACGAGCACCAGTCTTTTTGACACCGAGGCTCTGCAAACCGAAGAGGAAGAGCGACGATTGGAGGAGGAGTACATTCAACGAAAGGAAGCCATAAGAAAGAGGAAGGAGGATGCCGAGAGAAGGCGTAGAGAAGAAGAAGAAAGGGTCCGAAAAGAAGAGGAAGAAAAGAAACTAGAGGAGGCAAGAGTTAGGGCAGAAAAGGAGAGGATCTTCGAGGAAGAGAGGAAGAAGGCTGAGGCAGACTTGTTTGCTGAGAATGAGAAGTTGCAGAGAGAGGTGGAGGAAAATTATCAAAGTCAGTATGAGAAGTTCAAGTTTGATAGGGAGAAGAGTGCTGTTTCAGGAGATATCCACAGTGGGGAGAACCTTATTCCCCAAGCCGAAAAAAAGAGAAGAGTTGTTACCAGATCCACGGTAGCCAGGGCACGAAAAACACCGACAAAGAGGCCTGCTTCACGAAAAGGTAAAAAACCCTGCAACCTCTTTAAGTTCATCGTCTATGGAAACTGATGGTGGGGATGAACAAATTCAAACCCAAAACCCACATCAATCCATCATAGGTACTGAGTATGCCCCCAGTGGGGTGCCCAGGCAGTTCACCTCTCCGGAGGTGGCTGCCCATTTTGACTGCATCGCCAAGCAAAAGTTAAAATTAGAGAGGGGTTTTGACCCCGATTTCGTTGAAGCTAATTCATTTGTCAAGGATAGAATTGTGGTGCATGATTGGTCGATTATTTCTGCTGCTAATCGACGTGCCAATGCCTCACTTGTGCGTGAATTTTACGCCGAGGCCTCTCAAAGTAAAGACCCAATTGTGGTAGTTCGAGGTAGGAAAGTTTGTTACAATCCAGGGGAAATTAACCGAGTATTGGGGAGAGGAAATGCGGGTATTTGTGAGTTTGCGCAATTCTTGAAGAAGATGACTCCAGCAAGAGAGGACCTCATTTTAAGAGAGATAGCCGCTGTAGGGAAACCATGGAATAAGGACGGTCAACGACGGTGCCTAAACGCTAGTTCTCTCACTACCGAGGCTGCCGTTTGGTTCCAGTTTCTCCGTGCTTCTTTAGCCCCAACTTCGCACGACACCACTTTGTCGATGCACAAGTGTGCGCTGTTGTACTGCATCCTCACGGGAAAAAGGATCAACATAGGCACTGTCATGCATGGAGCCATCGATCAAGCACGTACCCGGAAGAAGGTAATTTTACCCCTCCCTTGCCTTATTACTTCATTAATGATAGACGCAGGTGTACCGTCGGCTGTGGAGGACCAGTGGTTAGATTCCACGAGTAATATCAATGTGGGTACCATCCGAAAGATGGGACGGCACGTCACCACTCCTCCACCCGAGCAGGCAGAAGATATCCCCACAGTGGGGACTGTTAACCCCACTGTGATCATCGCTGAGGAGCATGATGTGCGGACTGCGGATACATCGAGGCGTCAGACTGAGGCAGGTTCGTCCAGCAACCAAATGGGAGAGATTTTGGCAGCTTTGAAGAAGCTCACATACAGGATCGAGTTGCTAGAAAGTGAGCAGCGATATCAGAACCGGGCCACGCAGAAATTTTGGATGTATATAAGAGAACGGGATGAGGTGACGGGCCTGATGATGCAAGAGGCCAACCCAATGCTAGCTGCTCAGTTACCAGAATTTCCGAAGGATATCTGCCCAGTTTATGACAGTGAGGACGAATTTGATGAAGACGTTCCTGCTGGTTCACCAGAGGCCACCCCGACCCGTTGAATGGTTTGTTAAAACTTTGGTTCCACTCTTTTGCTCTCAAAAACAATTTTAATTTCTGTTTGGTTTGATTTTATGCCTTTGGCTAGGCTTTTGACACTTTGCTGAATTCTTATTTTGGTTTGTAATGCATGAGATCCTACCACTGGGTAGGTACTTTTGGGTACTAACGTATTTGTTGTTTGAATGCTTGTTTGATCTCGTTTCCATTTCAAGGTACAACTTTCGGCTTCCGACTTAAAAAGGTCCCTTTTGTAAGTACGAATCTCAACTTGATACCATGAAATGATATAGGCCGTTTTTCGCATCCAAACACGATCCTTTTTGTACCACCACCTTTGTTCGTTAATTCAATGTCACAGTGGGGACACTGTGAGATTTTAAGTTTGAGGTGGGAACTTCCAGTTTGCCCACAGTGGGGACAGTGTGAAGTCCAAGTTTGAGGTGGGTAAGCCATACCCCCTCCCAAAAAAAAAAATACAAAAATACAAAAACAGAAGAAAAATGGAGTGTCACTAACAAAATTGATGGTGTGCCTTTTCTGGACCATCAAAGTGCTCACTCCCAGAAAAAGGATGGTGTGCCTATTCTGGACCATCAGAATACCCACTCTCACAAAAATAGCCATACCCAAAATAAAGCCTGAAAGTGTGCGTACATACTAATGAAAAATCCAAAACAGCCACTTCTAGAAATAAAAATCTCCAAGCGAAATTTTCGGTTCATGTTTGAAAATACTTGCCAAAAACCCTTGGGAAAATATTCAAAGCCATAAACCCATAAAACCCAAGAAGGCCCTATTGATTAATGGAATTCAAGAAAAAGATTTCGTCAAACACAAAAGTGAAATTTTCAAGTTTGAACCGAAGGAAGTATTGAAGGAAGGAGATCAACGCCCATTCAAGTCAAGAAGTATGTAAGTCCCTAAAAAGTTCTAGTGCGTTTTGTCTACTTTATTTCTTTCTTTTTATTACTTGGGGACAAGTAATAGTTTAAGTTTGAGGTTGTGATAACTCTATTTTTAGAGTTATTATTTCCATTTATTTTTCACTTTAATTTGTCAATTTTAGCCATTTCACTTCTAAAAACCCCCATTCTTGGTATGATTTGCGAAAACAAGCAAAAGGAGTGAACCATGGTCTTTAATAAATTATTTGGTGGATTTTGGGTAGTTTTCACGTTTTATCTGCAGTGACGTGAACAGTGCTCACTCCGGTTCCCCACTGCTGCCGCTGAAAAGACAAAAAGAAGAAATCTGAGTTAGACAGCATGGTGGGAGCAGTTAGAAGGTTCAGCAACAAGTACAAGCATGGGGATTATTTTATTCTAGGCTTGCTCCTAAAGAAGATGGCAAAGTGAATTTAATATTCATACCTAAGAGCCTAAAAGTCAACTTTTTGAAGAACCCCATGGATAGAAGCATCAAGCCCTTGGTTAAAGAAGAAACATGGGGCACAAATGGTCCTTGTGCTCCCATAACTCAGCTGATGCAAAGTCAAAAGATCTCTTTGGGTATTACCCAAGCTCTTTCCTTGGTGTATAAAAGGAAGGGCTTGGGTCATTTAATGAGATCATCTATCTTTAATTTTAGCAAGCACCTTAATCCTTAGCATTTAATTTCCTCTAAAGCTTTCATAGTTAGATTTAATTTTCTGTAGCTTTGTAGTTTAAATTTCTAGCACTTTAAATTCTTAGTTTAATTTTCAGTTGTAATTCTCGAACAGTGGGCAGCTTACGTTCCCCACTGTGAGCGGTAATTCAAAGTCATTTTTATTTTCAATCATGTTTAAATCTTCATCTTTCGTTTTAATTTCTCCAGTTATGTTAGGTTAAACATCCCTTGGGATGTAGGTAAGAGAAGTACCTAGATTTTAGAGAAAATTCTTGAGTAATCTTTATACTTGGAATGTTTGTTGTTTTGGTTATTCATTCTCGATAATACCCCAAGGATGCGAACAAGCCGATCACTTGTAAGGATCTAAAAGTCTAGTTCTCAACTCAGAAATGGGTAGAACGCAGTGACACGAGCTTGGATAATGTTAGGGAGTTCGAAAGAATTCTTATGACACTTACGAGAGTGAGGTCAGCACAGTGAGCTAATCTCTCCCCACTGGAGTAGTAGACAAGCTAATTTGTGTATTTAAAACACTTAGAGTATTTGTCTCTACACATTCCATCGAGGCCCGAGAGGGTCCATTCTGAGATTACCATTGACAAAACAACAAGTACGACTAGTATGGGATTTTTGCTTAACGGTGTGAGTATTTTGTAACCGGGCTTTTCTAGCGAAAAGACCGACTTCAATTACAAGGATCATCTTTTGAGATCAAGTATTTATTATAAAATCTAGGGAAAATCTAACCTACATTCCATCTTTTAAATCTTTAGTAAAATCGTTAAAAGTAGTTATTTCACCAATCCAACTCAAAATATTGTTTCCTCTCTAATTGAAACTCGTGAAAGGAACTCACAAAAGCCGTATTGTCTTGATAGCCCAGTCTCTGTGGATACGATTCCGGTATTTTACCGATTATTACTTGCCGTGACGATCATAGTGGACAGTGTACACTTGCGCTGCCCACTGTGGACAGATTACAACCCGCTGTGGTTTATTTCGCATGTACCATTCACATATGTCAACACCTCCGTGCCTTTGAGAGGATCTGCAATACCTTCAAAATCAATGGGGTAGACGAAAATGCAATCAAGCTGAGGCTATTCAGCTTTTCACTCAAAGGCAGAGTCGAAACTTGGACATAAAGTATCCAATCGGATCAGATCACTACCTGGGCACAACTGAAAGCTGCATTCCTCCAGAAATTCATTCCACCAAGCAGAACCGTCCAGCTTATAGCCGAGATCACCCACTTTGCTCAATGGGACCAAGAGACATTGTACGAAGCTTGGGAGAGGTACAAAGATATGCTAAAGAAATGCCCTCATCATGGGTTACACGGTTGGGTTGTGATCCAAACATTCTTCAGTGGACTTCACCCGCAGTTCAAAATCGACATTACAGCTGCAGCGGGTGGAGCCCTAATGGATAAGTCCTATGAGGAGGCATGCGAGTTAATCGACAACCTGGCTGAACATAGCTTTTCTACTCCGAGATCATCAGTGCGAAGGGTTGCTAGTGTGCAAGAAAATGATGAGTTGAAGGTCATAAAGGCTCAATTAACCACACTCACTAGTCAGTTGAAGGGGTCTTCTCTTCAACTAGCATTTATGATTGAAGAAGGTATGCCGGAGATGGCTCCACCCATGAACGAGTCGGAACAAGTTCAATTTCTGCAAAATCGGAACAACCGGCCAAGGAACGATCCATTCTCGAACACATACAATGAGGGTTGAAAGAAACACCCGAATTTCTCATAGAGTCAACCGTAAGGGCAGCCGAGGGAAACCATGGCCCAACAACAACAGCAGCAATACGGTAATAATTCCAACTTCTCCAATTCTTCTAATTCTAACAATGTCTATCGTCCTCCAGGTTACAACCAATGGAAATTCGATGAAGGACAATCCGGAGAGAAGAAGCCGGGGCTAGAGGATATGATGATGAAGTTCATGTCCAAGATGGATAGCATGGTTGAGGGATTAGCCGGTACGGTAAGCACAGTCAAGGTTGCTACTGATCTGAATACGACCTCTATAAAGCTCCTTGAAAGGCAAGTGGGACAAGTTTCTGAAGTCCTACAAAACCGAGCTCCCAGGACATTTCTGAGTCAACCCGAAAGGAAAACCCAGGAAGATTGCAAAGCCATTCATCTGAGAAGTGGCAAGGAGCTGATTAGAGACCCGACACGAGAGCCTTCATCAAAGGAAACCGGTCCAAAAGGGCAAGATGTTGAGATCGTAGATATATATGAGATGGAAGCCGATGAAGAGATTGTAATTGATGAAAACTCGAAGGGTGAAGAGAAGAAGCAAGAGCAACCGACCATTCCAAAGCAACCACCGGTCAAACCGGTAACTCCAAAAGTGCCATATCCAAATAGGCTCAAAGCCCACAGGGAGGATCTTAACTTTTCTAAATTTCTTGAAGTTTTTAAGAAATTGCATATTAACATCCCGTTTGCAGATGCGTTGGCACAAATGCACTCATACGTGAAGTTCTTGAAAGACATCCTCTCCAACAAGAGGAAGATTGAGGAGCATGCGACCGTTGCACTCACTGAGGAGTGCAACGCGATCATCCAGCATAAGCTTCCCCCGAAGCTTAAGGATCCAGAGAGTTTTACTATCCCGGTTCATATAGGCAATTCTGAATTTAGTAAGGCTTTGTGTGATCTTGGAGCAAGTATTAATTTAGTGCCTTTGTCTATTTTCAGTAAACTCGGACTTGGAGAAGTGCAACCGACCAACGTGACATTGCAGCTTGCCGACAGATCCATCAAGTACCCGTATGGCGTAATTGAAGATGTGATGATCAAGGTGGACAAGTTTTATTTCCCGGTTGACTTCGTGGTCCTCGACATGGATGAGGACAAAGAGATACCGTTGATTCTTGGTCGACCTTTCTTAGCCACGGGAGGAGCATTAATTGATGTTAAAGGAGGCAAACTGACACTCTGAGTGGGTGATGAAGAGGCAGTTTTCAATGTGTTTCGGGCAGCTAAACACAGAATGGAATCAGATAAGTGCTACCGGGTAGATGTGATGGATTCCTTGATTAGAGAAACATGTGGCTTGCAAGTTTCTAGAGACCAGTTGGAGAATGTGTTGATGGGTACCGATAATGATCCGGAAGCGAAAGTGTGATGCAATTAAATGCATTACCATCATATAAAGGGTCTCGACGACCCGTGGTTGAGGATTTGGGAACACCTATTCCAAAGTCTCAACCATCATCGCATACACCATCACAACTTGAGCTCAAACCGTTGCCATCACATCTAGAGTATGCGTACTTGGGGGACAAGGAAACACTACCGGTAATTATATCATCCAAATTGAGTTCCGAGAAAAAAGAGAAGTTACTTAGAGTTCTGAGAGAGCATCAAGCTGCCATTGGATGGACAATAGCCGATCTAAAAGGTTTGAGTCAGACCTTTTGCTCACACCGCATCAATCTTGAAGAAGGGCATCGACCGGTAGTTCAACATCAACGTCGGCTTAACCCGAATATGAAAGAAGTGGTCCGAAAGGAGGTTCTAAAACTCCTTGATGCTGGAATTATCTATCCGATTCGGAATAGCCCGTGGGTGAGCCCGGTCCAAGTAGTACCAAAGAAGAGTGGTATAACCATTGTCTGGAACAACAACAATGAGCTCATTCCGTCTCGGACGGTTACGGGGTGGAGAGTGTGCATTGATTATCGAAAGCTGAACGATGTCACTCGGAAAGACCACTTTCCACTCCCGTTCATTAATCAAATGTTGGAGCGTCTTGCGGGACACGAGTATTATTGGTTCTTAGACGGGTATTCGGGGTATAATCAGATACCAATAGCTCCTGAGGATCAAGACAAGACGACATTCACATGTCCATATGGTACTTTTGCTTACCGGAGAATGCCATTCGGTTTATGTAACGTTCCAGCAACCTTTCAGAGGTGTATGATGGCTATCTTTTCAGACATGGTGGAACGGACTATTGAGATCTTTATGGACGACTTTTCAGTGTTCGAACCCTCATTCGATACATGCTTAGCACACTTGGAAACCGTCTAGTATTGAACTGGGAGAAGTGTCACTTCATGGTGACCGAAGGGATTGTGCTCGGCCATAAAGTATCGAAAGCAGGAATTGAAGTGGATAAAGCAAAGGTCGCGGTGATCGAGAATCTTCCATACCCGAACTCCGTCAAGGGAGTTCGAAGCTTCTTGGGGCATGTCGGGTTTTACCGGCGGTTTATTAAGGATTTTTCGAAAATTACTAAACCTTTGTGTTCCTTACTTCTTAAAGATGCCAAATTTGAGTTCACTAATGATTGTATCTTGGCTTTTGACAGGTTAAAGAAGGAACTGATTTCGGCACCTATCCTCACGGCCCCTGATTGGAGTCTTCCATTTATTCTAATGTGTGATGCGAGTGACACGGCTGTTGGAGCGGTGTTGAGCCAAAGAAAGGAGAAGCGGATGCACGTGATCTATTATGCGAGTAAGACGTTGGATGATGCTCAGATCAACTACGTGACTACCGAGAAGGAACTGTTAGCTATTGTCTATGCTTGCGAGAAGTTTCGGTCATATCTAGTTGGGGCCAAGGTAATTGTGTACACTGATCACTCAGCCCTAAAATATCTGATGGCCAAGAAAGATGCCAAACCGAGACTCATCTGGTGGGTACTGTTGCTCCAAGAGTTCGACTTGGAAATTCTGGATAAGAAGGGTTCCGAAAATACTGTGGCGGACCACCTCTCGAGACTTGAGGGAGGTGAAGATCAAAGCAAGGATAAGACCCTCATCAACGATTCGTTTCCGGATGAGCAGCTCTTCAAGGTTAGTCATTCCGAGCCTTGGTTCGCGGACTTGGTGAATTATTTGGTGGGAGGAGTAGTGCCATATCAAATGAACTCCCACCAAAAGAAGAGATTTTTCTTTGAAGCCAAGAGGTATTATTGGGACGAGCCTCACCTCTATAAGCTATGTGCCGACGGTATGATCCAGAGATGTGTCCCGGATGAAGAGAAGGCTGACATTCTAAACCACTGTCACACCTTAGAATGTGGGGGCCACTTTAGCACCGACAGAACAGTTGCAAAGGTCCTTCAGTCGGGTTTCTTTTGGCCTACTATGTTTAAAGAGACTCGAGACTTTATTTCCAAGTGTGATCGGTGCCAAAGAACGGGGAACATATCCAAGAGGGATGAGATGCCAATGCATATTTTCATGGAAGTCGAACTCTTCGACGTGTGGGGGATAGATTTCATGGGACCGTTCCCGAACTCGTTCCATAATGAGTATATATTAGTGGCAGTGGACTACGTGTCTAAGTGGGTAGAAGCGATTGCGACTCCTACAAATGATTCTAAAGTACTGATTAACTTCCTACGGAAGAATATCTTTTCGAGGTTTGGAGTCCCGCGAGCACTGATTAGCGATGGTGGGAGTCACTTCTGTAATCGGTATTTGGAAGAGGTTTTAAAGAAATATTCAGTGAAGCATAAAGTCACTACACCATATCACCCACAAGCCAACGGCCTCGTGGAGGTTTCCAATCGGGAACTAAAGCAGATTCTTGAGAAAACCGTGAATGCCTCAAGAAAGGATTGGTCGACCAAGTTGGATGACGCATTGTGGGCGTACCAGACAGCGTACAAAACCCCTTTTGGTACCACTCCCTACCGTATAGTGTTTGGTAAATCATGCCACATTCCGGTGGAACTTGAGCATCGCGCCTACTGGGCAATCAAGAGACTGAACATGGATATGAAGGCGATCGGGCAACGTCGGTTACTACAACTGAATGAACTCGAAGAACTCCAACACGACGCCTTCGAGAATGCGGCCATTTACAAGGAACGCACCAAGCGGTTCCACGACAAGAATTTGCACCTAAAGGTACTCGTTCCTGAAATGCAAGTTCTTCTTTTCAACTCGCGTCTTCGTCTTTTTCTAGGAAAACTTAAGTCGAAGTGGTCGGGTCGTTCACCGTCAAGGAGGTATACCCATATGGAGCAGTTGAACTACAAGGAAAAGATGGGGCGACCTTCAAAGTGAACTCCAACGAGTGAAGCCCTACTATGGAGGAGAGACGGTGGTAGTTGAAGCCACGTTTTTGGACGAACCGAAGGAATGATCCGTCAGACGGTCGAGCCACGACCAAAACCAAGGCGCTGGGTGGGAGGCAACCCACCGAGGTTTGTTTCCCTTTTAAGTTTTGTTTTGAGTGTGTTTTTGGATTTACAAAAAAAAAAGTGAACAGTGAGTTACGCGGGTTTCCCCGCGGTTTCAAACCGTAGTGGAAACCGCGTAACCCCCTGATCAAACAGAGAGTTACGCGGGTTTCCACGCGGTTTCAAACCGCGGTGGAAACCGCGTAACCCCCTGATCAAACAGAGAGTTACGCGGGTTTCCACGCGGTTTGAAGCCGCGGTGGAAACCGCGCGCCTCCCAAATTCGACCAGTTAGGGTTTCTTTTGTTTTTACTTCTTCTTTCTCTTTCATTTCCATCTTCCATCTTCTTCATCTCTCTCTTTCTCTCTCCCGATTTTCTCTCCTCCCTCACTCCAAGTTCAAGGTTTCTCTTCCCATTTCTTCATCCTTTCAAGATCAAACAAGGTATGGGTTCCTCTTCCCTTTTGTTCTTCATATAAATCTCAATTGTTGTGTGTAAGTATGTTTCTTTTTCCCCATTGTTATGTTTCCCCCAATTTCTTCATGCTCCCCCATGTTCTTCATGTTTTTCCATCTTTCTCACATATTTGCATGTCCAAAGTTTATTTTTCTTGCAAATGTAGGGCATACATGCTAGCATATGCGTGGATTGTAAATGTATGTCTCTTGTTGTTACTTGTAACTTCACATGGGACTTCTCATCTTGTATGCATTCTAGTGTGCCTAATATTTGGTGAGGAAGTGTTCTTAAAATGTATACATGGGAACTGTTGGGGAAATACTATGAGGGGGTAATTTTGGGTTGCCATAATTTTGTGAGTCCCACCCATCATTGTGCTTAATTGGTAATCTGGGGACTTTTTGGGTAACCGGAAGTTTGTATGTCATTCTTTGTGGGATCAATAATGCAAGCATCATCAAACCTAAGTTTCACTTAGGTTTGGGGTTCATCAATTCATTTCATGAGGAAACTCATCGATTACTTGTGGATGCTCGCGTTAGGAATTTTGTGATAATGTGCTTATTGAATAAGCCGCTTGAGTTAAGAAGTCTACTTGGGAATCCATGATGTGCTTTAATGATTAGTGGTCTTCATTGTTAGTCATACGCGACCCAACAAACCTAAGTTTCACTTAGGTTTGGGGTGGTAACGGTTCAACACCTACACACACACTTCACCCATGGCAACCCTCGGTTTCACCGAGGTTTGGGATGCCATATCTGATCAAACCTAGGACAATGCCTAGGTTTGTGGTGCCAAATACTCTTTCATGTCTAATTATAACTCCTTATTTTGCAGCATTGTTGACTAATTTGGTGTACCCTTTTTTTAAAACATATTATAGCAAAAAACGTAGTGTTTATCGGACCAAATCTTGTAATAAATAAACCTCAACGCAAGTATACATCTTGATTTACTATCGTCTCAAACAAGTAATAATGGTACAAAAGTACCGGATATCGAACCCACAAGGAAGCGTGGAAAAGTTTCTCTTTTTAAAGTCTAGTTCGCAAAAGCAAGTTTCAGATGGCGAATTCGAAAACATTATTTTGGTGGTTTGATTAACAACTAATGACAGAAATCAGTTATAAAAAGAAGCACAGGGTATAAAGATCCGTTGGGATGATAGTAATAATTAAATATAGCGATGAGACCGCATTCCTTGGTTATCTCAGACGTCGACTATTTTATGATACAACGAACCGGGTGTCAATTGGTCAATTGTTGATACACCACAAAATATAACATTGATTTAAATAACCTTGGACAATCATGCAGTACGCGACACCTTTCAATTTAACTATTAGTCTCGGTCCCAACTTCACTTTATACCCCGAACTAGGACGTTTAGCCCATCATCGTTCGGTTTCTAATTATAAAAGATGTGTAAACTTGGAAAGCAAATAATGGAGATGGACAAAGCATGAAAAAGACGTAACTTGTTATGCAAGTAATGACGGGTTTATCCAATGAGAAGTTAACGACAGCTTGGAATCTAAGTGGAAAGTCTTATTTTAAATGTAAAACTTGAAATGGAAAGCTTTGTTAACAACTAACGACGATGTGATTTAAACTATATGCATCGAACAATAAGTAAACTTGAATTATAAAGCGAGATTAATAACAATTAACTAACAAACTATGAGATTACGGGAAGAGAAAAGCGATGGTACTTAAAGACCGTAAGTAGTAAGATGAAGCAAGATTAATAAACTGTGAATGAAAGCAAGTAAACGAAAGTAAAAACAACAAGATTAGCCATGAGTATCGAGATTAACAAGATTTAGAGTAAACTACTAAAACCGTAAGCAATGGAATTGGTTAGTATCGAGATTACGAGCTGCAGAAAACAACCATGAGTAAGCAAGTAAAAACTGAATGTAATGGAACTGAAAGTAGCGTAAGAAAGAGAAGAGATGGTAACAAAGTGATAACAAAGTCGTAAAACAAGATATTAGTAAGATTAACGTAACAAAACAAGATGAGTAGATGAGCAAATGAGTAACCAATCGAGTAGCAAACAGAAATCTGCAATATAGAGCTTGAACCGAACCAATGGTGGAACCAAGAGGTTCGAAATGTGAGCAAGAGCTAAGGTTTGCAACTGGCTCTAAGCTCACTTGCTAATTAACCAACTAACCAAAGTTATCTTAACTAATGATGTCTAACAAAGCATTGTAACCAATTATCCAGTGGAGTAGAAGTTCCAGGTCTGTCTTTTCTATTACATAGCATGCATATATATACAACAAGAAATCTTGGAGAGGAGGGTAACCATCATGGGTCATACCCATGGATCATGAGATCCATGGGCCGAGAAGTCCAAATCCGGTTCTTGAGGCCCATCAACAAAAGTGCTCCAAGCCCAATCAAAAGTGTAGTTTGCATGCAATATAATTCGGCCCAAGTGTTAGTATATAGCCGGCCCAAAAATTCCACAAAAATCAATCCGTAACGAGAGAGTCCACAAAAACAAAGCCCGGTCTTCAAAAGTTGGAGTCTTCGATTTCGTTCCAAAAAGCGTTGCTATCTGCAATCTTCTTTAGTTAAGAGCTCCAATCGACCGTCTTTTCGTATCCTGGAATCACAAATTATAAAATAAGCATTTTAGGACGATTTTCATGTGTTTTTATAGGTTTTTGGCCAACTTTACACTTAAAGGTACCGATTGTTTATTTTACGCTAAAGCTACTATAATTAACTAAATGGGATGACAAAATGGCTCAAAAATTGGAATTATATAGCTACAATAGGGTTAAATAAATAACCCTATCACAACCGCAAATTCGAACTGTTGCTTGCCCTCAAGCAACTTTATTAAAACACAATTTTTGAGCGAGACAATGTTGTGTCAATATGGAAAGTGACGATTTAGCTAACTTCTCAAGAATCCCACAAGCATGCATTTGTATCAACACAACGAAACAATTACTATCTTTTGTGTTAGACCCAGATTTAACAGGTAACAACGATTCAATGAGGAATAACAAGAACAGATAATGATTTCAACTTGTCATCTCTCTCATATTCATTAATCAAGATAGTTTACAAATGCTTGAATGAAAAACAACTATCTCTCTCTAAAACAATTAAGCTCTAATTTCTCTAATGAATCGTCTAACCTAATTCTAAGGCTAACACTAACCTTAAATACCTAGGCTTTAGACAATAAGGCCTAAGCCCATTAAACACAATTAACTAAGCCCATTTAACAATTAAGGCTTTTACAAGAATAATAAATCTAATTAAGCTCTCTATAATTATTTATATATCTTTCAAATATGTAGGACATTTATTGTCCTAACAATCTCCCCCTAAAGATATATAAATAAAAATTGGACTTGAAACCTTCAGGTCTTGATCTTCTCTTCTTCTTGAATCTTTGAAAACTTTGGTGTTGCTTGACTTCATGTCTTTTCAGCACTCCCCCATGAATAAAGCTCTTGGTCTTCAAATCTTCAACTTTAAGAACTTGTAGAACCAGTATGCTCGATGGAGGAAATAGTTTGAAGCGAACACCACTTGATAAGGAATGAGAAGAACTGATTACTTGTAAGCACTTTGAAATCTTGAAGTCTTTTCGGATTTCGGCTTCACCGTTACTCCCCCTTGGCTTTTGCATGGGGTCTTCTTTACTCCCCCTCGGCTTTTGCTAACTCCCCCTCAACTTGATATTCGGTGTCTTTGAATCTGTACCCTTTCTCCCCCTCATGATGAGTAGGAGCATCCGAAGCATCATGCACGTTCAAAGACAATTGTGACGAGTAGCAAAGAATCCAGATAAAACAGTAAGTAACCAGAACGAGGTAAAAATCTAACACAGAAACACGTTAGTAACTGTTATCACAACAATTTAAAAATTGTGTGGCCTATGTTCAGAGTTGGCAATGGGGTATCTCTGATAGGACTTCCAGTTATCACTGAAGAAAATTTAAAAATTTAACTTCTCAAACTGTTCCGGCAATATCACAAAGATATGCAATGGGAATCACAAAGACTCGTGCATGTGTGAAAGAAATAAGTTATATCAATTAGGCTAAAAAATTGATTTAACTTGGGACTCAAGTTAAAATCAATTGACACAGTGATAAGAATATGAAGTTCGGAGACCGGAGCTGGTGTCTTTCTGTTTCAATATCTAAGACCTCCGAGTGAGGAATAGATAGATTATGTGCTAAGCCTCCGTGAATATATGAAACAAGCTTCTGTTATGAGATACTTGAGTGGCTGGGTGGGGTGACACGAGTTATCGACACTGGGTCCATGTCTGTTTCAATATTCATCTCCAAGGAACGAGAATGAATAGATCGTGTGGTTACCCGGATAACTGACTCGGTTTGGTAAGGACCAATAATTCTTTTAAGTCCTGTCACAACCTCACCATATTCTTTTCTCTCCAAACTCATCTAACAATCTAGACCCCTCACTATTGTCTATAAAGGATGTGTTTCTTGGGTAGGTCCTTCCGGTTCTGGCTTGACCATAGAAACAATGTAAGACCTAACACTCCTTTCATGCATCGAGTATAACAGTTTAGAAAAGCAGTTGAAGTACGAGTTCTAAACTGAAATGTTTAGAAGTCATTGCATTTAAGAACGAGTCCTGATCTGAGGTCATCAGGAGTCATTGTTGAAAATGAAAGAATTTCAAAGAGACAAAATCAAGCGCAAGACATAATGACTCAGTAAGCACAGCATTTTGCAAGAAGTGAGACAATGATTAGAAAGTTTAATTGTGAAGAACAAGTCACATTTATTATATCAGATAAGAATGGAATCATTTTACAAGAAATAGCGAACTAGAAAAACAACTAGGAATTCAAACGAGTGTATTTCCATCAAAAAATCAACAAATACGTGAGACATGGAAATAACTAAGTCAAGAAACTGACACGTGGCAATCATGGAATTTAAGATTGGAGAATAACAAACACAAGTAAGTTATCCAGAAAGAATTACCACAGTCTTTGAATTCAGTTGAAGTTCACATACCTTGCATAGAATAGTACTCCCCCTAAAAATTGGCATAACCTTTGAATGTTCGTCATGTGATGTGAATAATAGGAATTAAAAACGCACATGACATTCCTGCAAAACAGATTAGACAGATTTTGGTATCCATCTTTTGATGGATCCTTGACGGTTAGATGCACTATGAGGACCTGGGAAACTATAAGTACCATACCAATAGTTGGAACGATCTTTATTCACAAACTCACTTGTTCCACAATAAGAGCAACACAACTTCTGTGTAGATAAGCTGATCAGTTTGTTAAAAGAGTAAACTCGATCAGTTTTCACAAAAGGTTTAGCGTGGAAAGCTGTGTTGTTTTTTTCACTCTTGACAGGAACAAGTGGCTTTAGAGTAGGAGAGGATCCTTTAACTCTCCAAACCATGTTTACTTTCTTGAAAGATGGATTATCTTTATTGTCAACACGAGAATTATTGAAAATATTGGAAGGTCGAATCTGATCTTTTGAAAAATCTTTTGATTTGACAAAATTCTTTGAAGAACGAATTGTCGAAAATGAACTTGAAGCATAAGAAGGTTAAACACCTTTGATCTTGCTTTCTAAGGCATTTCGTTCTTCGAGAATTAAATCAAATTTCTTTTGTAAATTAGATTTAACCAATTGTTCCTTCAAAATCTCGGTTGCTAATCTAGATAATCTCTGTGTAAGTTTAGAAATCTCATTCTGAAAGATCTTTCTCTCTTTAGCAAAATCATCTTTCAAACATTTAGCCCTAAAGCCTTCAACTTTCCTCTTTTCAGTCTCTTCGCTTATAATGTCTAATTCTTTCTCCAAATCAGTTATTTTTAAAGAAAGTTCTCCATTCTTTTTAGTAAAAGATGTGCGTTCAGATTCAAATTTCTCTCTTTCTAAAATCAACACTCTTTCAAAGTCGGAGATCTGTTTTGAAAGTTTTAGACACATAAGCTCAATACTTTTCTTCTCCTCAAGAGATTTGGTTGAAAGCCCAGATTGCTTTGGTGTAAGCAATTGTCTTTCCTTTGCAACACTTTCTTTCTCATTTTCAAAAACCTTTTCAAGAGTATTTAGTTTACTTTTAAGCTCAAGGTTTTGATAGTTTAGGAGTTTACCTTTCTCTTCTTCTTCAGCAATCTTCTCAGAGCTATTCCAGATTTGAGATTTGAGCTCCTTCAGTTCTTTGACGTACTTGCTGATCAAATCATCTTTCTGCTTGATATTCTTTTCATTTAGTCTTGTTTGCTCTTTCTCAGTCTTCTTGATATCATCTCGGGATGATAAATCAGACAGCTTCCTTTTCAGCTCAGTGTTTTCAGACTCTAAGAACGTTGCCTTTTCTTCTGCTTTAGACAGCTTCTCAGAACAATTCCAGATTTGATATTTATGTTGCTTCAGTTCTTTGATGTACTTATAGATCAAATCATCTTTCTTCTCGATATGCGTTTGATGTAGTCTTTGATTTGCTTGACACTCCACATTAAAGCAATACGACATTGTTACCTGAAAAATAATCGTTAATCGGTGTTATTTTGAAGAATCAACAATGCGGAAGAAAATCAAAAAATTAAATCAGAAAAACTAATTTATAAAATAAGTTCGTTTCCGAAATTTAAAATTTGATTATTGACGGTACGAACGAAATCAAACTCGAGAATGAAACCTGCGAGATAAACAAACCACGTTAGATCAAAACGACAACTAAAATCACATAAAATGATGATAGTTGCAAATAATAGCAAATCGTCGCAAATAGTCTCAAGCGTCAAAAAAAATTGTAAAACGATCGTTACAAAAATCGCAACTTTCGTTAATACTTTTAATAACGAGACGTGCGGTAACTCGGGTACTGACGAGAACTTACCAACCAAACTTACCGGGTGATTGAGTGTTTGCCGGGTGAAAAAGAACTTACCGGTAGAAGTTGGTTTACCGGATAACGTATTCTCGCAAAAATGGCACTTACCGGATGAAAAAGAATTGTGACTTACCGGATAAAGTAAGTTATCGAAAAGAACAACTTACCGGACGAGGAGTGCTCACCGGATGATAGGGAAATTGTGACTTACCGGATGAAACTTACCAAACACAACACATACCAAAACCCAACTTACCGAATAAAAGTTGGTTTACCGGATAAAAGTTGGTTTTACCGGACACAATCTTTAAATTCAATGTTCACGGATAAAAGATGTTTCCGGATGAGATGAGTTGTGGCCGAAAAGTTTGACTAACACATACAAGTTAGTTTACAAAGAAAATAATAGTTCATGGATGGAAAGAAGATTTGGTGGTCACGTGGATGCAAGGAAAGTATTTCACAAATAAGGTAAGTCACGTGGACCAAAAAAAAACTTTGACCAAAAAATTCAGAAAGCTGTTGCAAATACTGTCCGGAAAGCAAAAAGAAATTTCATCCGGAACTAAATGTTATCCGGAAAGAAAAAGATTTTATGCAGAAACTTGTGTTTTCATCCGGAAACAAAAAAAAATTACCCGGATACAATTGGGTGTCCGGGAGAAATTTTATCCGGGAATTTGATGAGAAATAGGAAACTTACCCGATAACAAACAGAAACTTCCGGACAGTGCGGCTGTGGTTGCAAATTGGATCTGAGATCGATAGGGTTGCTTGATTTCACTCCTGTGGGGTTAGATTTTGACCAAAAACACAAACACACCCAAATCGATTTCTGAGCAAAATATATCCTATATTCCAATAATCACCACAAAAACTTTTAGAACACCAAAAAACTCAAGATTTGATTTTTAAAGATTGAAAGATTAAACTTTGAGAATCGATGTTATCGAAGATAAACAGCAGATAAGCGCAAGTAAACAATCGAGATCAAACTAACAAGTTAATAAGTCAATGAAAGAACTTTGCAAACCGATTGAAGAACGATTTTCTTCAAAAAATCTGCACTTTTCTTCAAAAATCTGCTGTATGTCAAAAATAATCTGGGCAACTTCTGGACCTCAAACAATTAATCCAACCGTTCAGAATGTGAACCAAGATGTCCCGAAGCTACTGTCCAAAAATCGCGACGATCCGACGGTTCAATCTCCGGAAATAGGCGAAACGGCTGGCTGTGATTTTCCAGAAAATTTTCTGCGAATTTTCTTGCCTTTTCTCGCTTTCGTTCGATTTCTTTCGTGTCTTCAAATCACCGATTCGGCTCTGATACCAATTGTAGAATCCAGATCCGTGCAACAATATAGAAATCGATGAATGATATGCAATAAGTAATATGATTTCAACTGGTCATCCCTTTCATTAATCTTTCAGAGAGAATATTACAGTACAGTGCTTGAAAGTAAAAGAGATGATTAGCTTGTTTTTTCCAAGCTAATAAACATTAAATACAATGGGCCCGTGGTTAACAAGCCCACGACCCGTTCACTAAAAGGCTCAAAATAAACTATTACAAAACAACCCTTGAACTTTAAATCAACTATTAAAACCTGCCCTAACAATCTCCCCCTTTGATTTGAAGTTCGAGTTCGCGCTCTAGCTCTTGCCAGTTGAATACGTATCGTTTGCGCAACGCGAAGTGAACCTCAAAGAATCTGATAGCACGACGATAGTCGATGCGGTCTTCAAGCATTTCCAAAGCTTCCCGAGCAGTTGTTTCATTAGGATTTGGGACATACGAATGCTTTGGATTCTCAGACTCGTGTTGAATAATCTTTCGAAGAGCATCTCTGACTTTTAGAAGCGTGTCGTCACAAAATCTGTCTACCTAACTGAAACGCAGAAACTTCTTTTCGTTTTGTTCGTTGTTGTAGACTATCCCGAATTCAGGTTGTAGAAGCAGAGAGTTCTCGGGATACATCTTCAGTTCAGGAGCTTTCAGATTTGGTTTTATCAGATTGAATTTCTTAGCCCTGTTCTCGACAGCCATTTGAAAATCCGTTAAGTATGACATCATGATAGTACGGACCAGGTGTCGACGAACGGCTTCGAGCGCCTTTGTAATCTCTAGCGGTCGGACGGTTCTTGAACGTAAGTCTTTCAGTAATACCAGAAAGTCGAGCGGTCGGAGGTTCTTGAAGTCGGCTTCAGAGAATCTCCATTCATTACCATCTTCGCGGCGAACGGTGAAGACTGGATAGACGATCCTCATGATGCGGCGTGAATGAATGTTAAGAACCTCTGTGATCTGATGCTTTGTTCTGACTTGACTGACTAGAAGGCACCGCTGCATTGCAAGTATATAACGCCGTTGGTATTCGGGGTCGAGGTTGTAAATACCAAGGCAAAAGGTTGGCTCGATCGGGCGAATTTTGTGGACGAACAACTTTTTCAAAGATTCCTCCAGATGAGGGATAAGTACCTTGATCTTCTCCCAGCGGTTTTGTTGCTGTTGAGGAAGGGGAGGAAGATCAGAAGTTGTCGTTGGAGGAGTAGTTGTCGGTTGATCGGAAGTAGTAGACTCAGGTCTAGTTGATGATGTTCCGGCGGGTTGAGCATAGTGAACGGGAGTTGCTCCATATAAATTTTGGAGCAGGAACTGATCGTAGTCAATATTGTCGTCCTCATCAGTAGGGAAGACCAAATTTACCTGGAGGTTTACGGCACTGGCGGCTTTTTCGTACCATGCGTCTTCGGTCTCCGGGTTGGTCTCACACTCTGGATCTATCATGTCCAGTTTCGTTCTGTCTGACGAGTCAAAATCGACCAGTTCCTGTGTTGAACCCTCGGGCTTTTCAACCGTCGTGTCTTCTTCATCTGAAATCTCCATATCTATGACCATATCTGCTAGTGCCAACTCGGCTTCGGGTGCTTCTGATGTAATTGCCGCAGTTGGGGGTTCCTGTTGAACCACTGTTGTAGTTTTGGCAGTCATGATCTGGGCGGTCTCGGTATGGCGTTGTCGCTTCTCCCCCTCACGGTGATCAGGATCATCCTGGTCATCGTGCTTTCGTTTCAGACCGCCGGCTTGACTCTTACAAGTGCCTTCTAGTGAGCGGACCCTCTCAGACAGCGTGGCGAGCGCTTTGTTGTAGTCGTTGAGGGTCGAGGCAATGGCGTCAAGGCGTGATGTGATTGAAGAAGATGGAGCAGTGACCTGGGATCGGAGAACTGAGATCAGGTTTGCTTCAGTCGAGGCGGTTGTATCGGATTCCTGGAGCAGTTGGGCCAAAAGCATCGTCTTCAAGGTATCCACCGAATAGATAGGTTGAGCAAATGTCGGTGGATGTGGTGGTGCGGTTTCGGCTTCAACGATCTTTGCTTTGCCTTTGATGGCTTTGGCGATCTCGTCGGTGACATGCTGTTCCAGTGCCTCGCGGACAGCCTTGAGGGTGCTGTCCAGGGACCCTTGCGACACAAAGTCGTGGTGAATAACTCCGGGACCACTTAGGTTACCCGTTGAGGCGTCTACCACAGGGGTAGAGCCACCTACGTTCACAGTTGGCGTGATGTTAGTTGTGGTAGGATTTCCCGCCGATCCTTGTGTTTCACCAAGAGGTGAAGACACTACGGTGGTTCCGGTCGAGTCACGAAGATTCTCGACTTGGTGTTGCTCAGCTTCGAGTGTCCTAGCCGAAGAAGGTTCAATATCAAAAGGCGCTAGACTCGATGGTACACGAAATGAAGGCGAGACCGGGGGTTGCTGGTCTCTTGTTTCAACACCAGTACTCTCCGAGTGAGAGACCGGTGGAAGTTGTGTGATATCCCCGTGTGAGACTGAAACATCCGCCTTTTGAGAGACGGATGAGTGGGTAGGGGGTAGTGCAATTGCTCCGCTGGGTCCACGGAGGATTCTTCAATACCCCGTCCCATCAAATAAGACGGGATAGTAAATGTGGCAACCCGGATGTCACGTGGCTGGGTTCGCTCAGGAGCCTCGTTATCTTTACGGCTCAATCTTTCTTGGTTCGCTTTCGACCTTAACTCCCTACTTCTCACATGTTCTATGTCCCGGGGAAGGTCCCTCCGGCGCTGGCTGGACCATGGGATTCCCTAACTCTCGTCTATATGCTATCATAGGTAGTGCTTTAGGTATATGCATAGCTAGGGTATTATCTTGCTCCCCCTCAAAACATACATGGGGATTGACTTGCTCCCCCTCGAAGTGAGAGGTTGTTGATCCGCCATGGAATATCTGTAAGAGACCCAAAGTTAGTAAAGCGGACGGATAAACAAGTTCCAACGCGTACCTTTGCATTAAATGGCTCAATCTGAGACAGATGGAGGACTGGCAGTGATGAAACAGGTGCTGAGTTGACAAAACAGGGGTATCCGGATAAAGGATGGAAAAATATTCCGGACAAACCAAAGTATCCGGATAACATGTGTCCGGACAGCAAATGTTTCCGGACATAGTAGGGATTCCGGATAATCCTACCCGGATACCCATCCGGTCCGGAAAGTCATCCGGCCTGATGGGTGTCCGGACACTTTTACACTTTAAAAAATGATTCCATTTTTCAAAGATATGAAACCTGTAGAATTTTGAAAAAATGGATCTCTCGCTCCCCTTCAAACTGAGAATGGGGAAAAACTTGCTCCCCCTCGGATAGTGTATAGGGATGTGCAATGGAGAGTCCGACACACAATAACTTTAGACTTTTAAAGAAAAATTTGTGTCGCTCCCCCTCAAATGATGAGCATTAGATGACATGCTCCCCCTTAGAATGTGCGCGTAGAGTGAAGTGCACACGGGAGTATCCACACACACAAAAAACTTTTTAACAGATTTAAGAAAAAGGGGAGCTTGTTTTGGACTGATATCAGTAGCTCACACATGCTTTCTTGTATTTATTTCAATATTGGTGGTCAAATTGAAATAAAACAGTTGTTCTTTGCTGTCAGTTGCTGTTAATTCGTGCTGTAACAGAAAGTTGTTAGTTAAAACAGAAAACGGAACTTGAAGGTCCGGAAGCTAGCACTCCAGTTAAACCGGGTTCTGAACTGAGTTGTTCAGAAGCCAACAAACAGAAGCGACAGTTTGCTGTTTTTTTTTTGTTTGACAGCAACGATTTTCAGCTTGACAGCAACGATTTTCAGCTTTGACAGCAAGTATTTGACAGCAACGAATTTTGACAGCAAAACAAGCTTCAACACATTCAGTCCATCAGAATTGACAACGGGACGGAGTTCAAGAATCAAAAGGTGGATGACTATCTGAGAACAGTGGGCATCACACACACTTTCTCTGCAACACGCACTCCACAACAAAACTGAGTAGTGGAAAGACGGAACCGTACCCTCGTTGAAGCTGCTCGAACAATGCTCTCCCAAGCAAAACTACTGCTGTATCTCTGGGCTGAGGCGGTGTCTACGGCATGCTACACGCAAAACCGTTGTATCCTTCTCAAGCGGTTCAACAAGACACCCTACGAGATCATGAATAATCACGTTCCAACCATCGGCTACTTCCATGCATTTGGATGCACTTGCTATGTCCTAAACGACAAGCATGATCTCGGGAAATTCAGCCCCAAAGCGGACGAAGGAGTTTTCATCGGATACTCCATGCAGGCTAAGGCGTATCGCGTTTACAACAAACGAACCAAATCCGTTGTTGAAAGCATAAACGTGACATTCGACGAAGCCGCAGATTTGGCTTCTGAACAACTCAGTTCAGAACCCGGTTTAACTGGAGTGCTAGCTTTCGGACCTTCAAGTTCGGGATCTGCACAAGCCACAGTAAATCCGAATCATGCATCTTCATCGAATGCTGACTCTTCTGATTTAGATTTACTGTTTCAATATTTTTATGATGACACTATTAATTCTTCCACATCTGTCTCAGCGCAACCGCGACTTGAGGCTGCTCGCAATACGGATTCGAACGCTTTATCTGCTCCGCCCCCGTCTACGAGTACGCCGTCAACATCTATAGAGACAGCTCAACCGTCATCATCTGGTCCGATTACACCTGGTACTGTAATCCCCACAGAGGAGCCCATACTCTCAGAGATCGCTCCTACTGATTCGTCCTCTGCTACAACCGATGCTCAACCTCTGAACTCCTCGGAACCAGAAGTTGTTCAATCATCGACGAATCATCCCCCACTTCCTCAAAGAAACACGACTGCTACTCTTGAACAAGTTCAAGACCTTCCATCAGGTTCATACGTGGATCCGGACACATCTCACTCTACTCAGCAGCCGCTTCCACACTCCACCAAATGGACGAAGGCCCATCCCCTACATCAGATCATCGGTGATCCCTCGACTCCTGTTCGTACACGAGGCGCTTTCGCCAACTTCTGCCTATTCTCGGGCTTCTTGAGCACGATTGAGCCAACGAGCGTACGCGAAGCGCTCGAAGATCCAGACTAGATCATCGCCATGCAAGAAGAGCTAAATCAATTCGAGGCTCTAAAGGTATGGCGACTGGTTCCACGCCCTAAGCACAAGACGGTAATCGGGACCAAATGGATCTTCAAGAATAAAAAGGACGAAGATGGTATCGTTGTTCGCAACAAGGCGCGTCTTGTGGCCAAAGGGTACCGACAACAAGAGGGGATTGACTATGATGAGACCTATGCTCTGGTTGCGCGAATCGAGGCAATCCATATGTTTCTCGCTTATGCCGCGCACAAGAACTTCACAGTCTTCCAAATGGATGTGAAGACAGCCTTTCTTTACGGCGACCTCCAAGAAGAAGTTTACGTGTCGCAACCCGACGGATTTGTAGATGACTCGAAAACCGATCATGTCTACATCTTAGACAAGGCACTATACGGCTTGAAGCAAGCACCGCGAGCATGGTACAACACACTATCAAAGTTCTTGTTAGAAGCCGAGTTCACTCAAGGTACAATTGATTCTACACTGTTTATCAAGAACGAAAAGGGTCACATAATTCTAGTTCAGGTATATGTCGATGACATCATTTTCGGTTCTACTAGTCCTTTATATGCAAAGAACTTTGCCACTCTTATGGGAATTTTTTTAAAATGAGTATGCTTTGTGAGATGAACTTTTTCCTTGGTCTTCAAGTTAAACAACTGTCGACAGGAATTTTCATAAACCAGTCCAAATACATTCGGGATATCCTTCGGAAATTCCAATTGGACCAGTCCTCACCAATGAAAACTCCCATGGCAACCAATACAAAGCTAGACGCCGATCCTAACGGAAAGGCTGTCAACGCCAAATTGTATCGGGGAATGATCGGTTCTTTAATGTATCTCACTGCCAGTAGACCGGACATCATGTTCTCGACATTTCTTTGCGCCCGTTATCAGTCAAACCCTAAAGAGTCTCATTACAATGCTGTTAAACGAATTTTTCGTTATTTACGTGGTACTGCTGATCTTGGCCTTTGGTACCCGAAAGAGACAGGTTTTGGCCTCTCCACGTACTCTGATGCGGATCACGCGCGATGCATGATGGACCGCAAGAGCACCTCGGGACACATTCAGTTCTTGGGAGATAGCCTCGTGAGTTGGGCATCAAAGAAATAGCAATGCGTGTCAACGTCAACGGCCGAGGCAGAGTATGTGGCCGCTGCAAGCTGCTGTTCCCAAGTAATCTGGATGCGGACACAACTCAAAGACTACGGATTCACGTATGTCAAAGTCCCGATCTACTGTGACTCAAAGAGCGCAATTGCCATATCAAGCAACCCGGTCCAACACACCAAGACGAAGCACATCTGTAAGATCCCACATTGGTTGGGGAGGGGAACAAAGTTTGCCTTATAAGGGAATTGATACCTCCTCTATCAGACGTGTTTTAAAACCGTGAGTCCAGGTGTGCGGACAAAGCGGACAATATCTGGTACGGTTGGCCTGGGATGTTACAGATGGTATCAGAGCTGGGAACCGGACTGGTGTGCCAGCGAGGACGCTGGGCTCCCAAGGGGGGTGGATTGTAAGATCCCACATTGGTTGGGGAGGGGAACAAAGGTTGCCTTATAAGGGACTTGATACCTCCTCTATCAGACGCGTTTTAAAACCGTGAGTCCAGGTGTGCGGACAAAGCGGACAATATCTGGTACGGTTGACCTGGGATGTTACAATATCGACGCTCGGTATCATTTTATTAAGGATCACGTCGAAAGAGGTACAGTCGAACTCTACTTCGTAAATACTGAACATCAGTTAGAAGACCTTTTTACCAAAGCCTTGGACGAAAAACGCTTTAAAACTCTTGTGTTCAAGCTAGGTATGCTAAATCTGAAGACGTAATCCAACTGTGTGCCCGTTACAAGTTCCATACATATACGAGAAACTGTCTACTCATCATCCGGTGTTTAACCTCCTGATGCATGAGCACACACTTCCTCGCACTTGTATTCTACTTGTTCTAGTACACAGCTAGATTTAGTCTAGGTATTTATTAAGTAGATCTCGTTTGTTTTTCATTCTTTCTTCGTGTGTTTCCAATATTTCATACTGTCGTCTATATTTTCTCTTTCACTATCTCTGTGCTTTCATCATATTTTCTCGTGTTCATGGGGAGCAGAATGCAATATCAGGTAAGTTTCCTCATACTTTGAGGGGGAGCGTCACACACAGTTTTTCTCTTACATGTCGAAAGTTTTTGTGTGTGTGGGCACTCCTGTGTGCACGTTATGGTCATCGTTTGAGGGGGAGCGGCACAGTTTTTTTCTTACAAAATCTAAAAGTTTTTGTGTGCCGGAACTCCCCCCTGCACTCTACTGCACAATCCGAGGGGGAGCAAGGCTAAACACATGCTCTGCTTGAGGGGGAGCGAGAGGATGTTCTTTTCCAATACTATTCAGTGCAATTCTTCACAGAACAGAACAACCAGAGTTATCCGGACACCTCACGCATCCGGACAACTCTCTCACCCGGACAACTCACGCACCCGGAAAACTCTCGCATTCGGACATAATCCGGACCGGGTAGATATCCGGGTCGGCTATTACCCGGACTCCACCCACGTATATATATATATATATATATATATATATATATATATATATATATATACGTATCCGGAGTCCCCTTTGTTTTCTTTATCCGGAAAACGACTCTCAAAGCCCTAAACCCTACGCATCCTCTCTCTCGCTCGGACACTCCTCCATCTCTCGATTCACCCGTGTTTTTAGTCCCTACTTTCAGGTATGCTACTCGTTTTTCACTACTAGTCATTTATCTGCGAGTCTCACACACATTGCACCACAAACCACCCACTGATTTGGTCGATCCAACAGTGACCGAACCTCTTAAGGCTTGCGTAGTCGATTTCGCACCACTAGGTGCGATTTGAGAGTTGTCACTACTCACAGACGATGCTATTCGCTTCTAGACAACTCTCACGCACCCAAAAATGTGTTTGGGATCCCCTGCTAGCAAATCTGTACATTCGAGCTTTCGTCCGGACACATTCGTCGTGTCCGGACATCTTCAACTACATGCTGATCCATCCGGACACTACCATCACCCGGAGACCTAGTTGTCCGAAAACCTTAGGGTTTCCGGTAAGTTCAACTACCGGGTAGTTTGGTGTCCGGACCCTAATGTTATCCGGAAAAATAGTGTTCCCGGAAACCTCTGTCCGGATTAATCATCTTTATCCAGACTCTTTGACCACCCGGAAGCTTGTGTTGTCCGGACATTTTTTAGAAAAATCCATCTTGTTATCCGGACACTTTGCGTTGTCCGGACACTTTGCGTTGTCCAGACATCACTGGTGATGGTCCTTTCCGTACCTGTTTTGTCACTGCCAGTCCTCGATCTATCTCAGATTGAGCCGATCACAGCAAAGGTACGCGCCGTCACTTGTTTCTCCAACTTAATTACTAACTGTGCTGTTTTCCACATATTATCTATGGCGGATCAACAACAACACACTCACGAACAACCAGGAGACCAACAACCGCCTCCTCAAGAGCAAGTACCTCAAGAGGCGGATGTCATTGATGAGGAAGCCGATGCTGCCCTGGTTTACCCTGACCATGGCACTGAACTGAAGGCCAACAACCACCACCTGGACACGACCTTGTTCAGGCCCCAACCACTTCAACGAGTGCTCCTGGACATTCTCACGAATCACCCTCTCCGTGAGGCCCTTACCAGCACAACCGACGTCCCAGTTCTGTACGTTCTACAGGTATGGCTCACCGCCCGAGTCATCACAGCCGGTAACTCGCAGTCGATCACTGCTCAGATCGATAACCAACCTTTCATTCTCACACCGGACTCATTCCGCCGCCTTTTGTCTCTTCCGGAAGCCACCGCCAAGAATCATGAACGGTACGATCCTGCCGTAAATGATGATACGCTTTGCGCTCAAATTCGCGCACTTGGATACAATCATGACCTAAACCGGCCATCCGCTTTCAATCGCAAGTACCTCGCTCCGATATGGTACACACTCTTTACAATCCTAAACCGCCGCCTTTCATCGAGATGGAGAGGCATTGATCAGTGCACCGGCGACTTCTTGCGCCTAGTTCATGCTGTGTGCTACAACCGCCACATAGACTTTGCGATGATTATCTGGAGGGAGCTCGTCACGGCTATTCGCCAAATCGGAGGTTCCAAACAGAAGAAATTCCTTCCGTATCCGCGTTTCCTTTCGCTGGCTGTGCGTCAACACATGGACGCGAATCCTGCCATTCCTCGCCGCCTGAACCATCCGGTATGTCCCCATCACCACTTACAATTCATGGTTATCCGCAATCCATCTGATGCGGTAGCAATGCCCATCCCTGAACGACTACTAGCCATCGCCGATCCCACTGCACCAGGGGTAGTAGCATATAGGGAAGCGTTAGGTAATCCCATGGTCCAGCCAGCGCCGGAGGGACCTGCCCAGGGACTTAGACCCGAGAGACGTGAGGGTCCGAGAGTGAGAGGTGGAAGGGCCCGACAAGCAGGTGCTGTCGGGCGGGGAACGTTAGTTGTGAGAGAAAGGGGAACGAGAGTAGGTGGTGCAGTGGAATCGCAACCCGGTTCCAGCTCAGCCCAAGCCGGTCCATCCTCTAGACCGATACTACATCACTCGACCGAGCCGTATATCACCGAACTCCCCTCGCCATCTCACAATGTTGAAGACGTGGAATCTGACTCCACGGACTCCGATACCACTCGTACCATACGCCTGACACACATACCTCGCGGTATCGGACCCAACCCAACCTACAATGTCCCAATCCCTCTTGACTCACCACCTCATACTGGAACCGGGCCTGTTACTAGGACATCTGAGGGAGAACAAGTAGAGGAGTTAGGACATGCGAGCCGGAGAGAACTGCGTTCAAAGTTGAACCAGGAAAGATTGAGCCGTAAAGATAACGAGGCTCCTGAGCGACCCCAAACGAGCGATATTCGGGTAGCCACATCTACTATACCGTCTCATCTGTTGGGACGGGGTATTGAAGAAAACTCCGTGGACCCAGCGGAGCAATTGCACGACCCCCTCATCCACTCATCCGTCTCACGACAGACGGGTGTTTCAATATTACACGGGGAACAAGCACAACTTCCACCGGCCTCTCATTCGGAGAGTGTTGGTGTTCAAATAAGAGACCAGCAGCCCCCGGTCTCGCCTTCATTTCGTGCACCATCGAGTCTAGCGCCTTTTGATATTGAACCTTCTTCGGCTAGGACACTCGAAGTTGAGCAACACCAAGTCGAGAATCTTCGTGACTCGACCGGAACCACCGTAGTGTCTTCACCTCTTGGTGAAACACAAGGATCGGTGGGAAATCCTACCACAGCTAACATCACGCCAACTGTGAACGTAGGTGGCTCTACCCCTGTGGTAGACGCCTCAACGGGTAACATAAGTGGTCCCGGAGTTATTCACCCCGACTATGTGTCACAAGGGTCCCTGGACAGCACCCTCAAGGCTGTCCGCGAGGCACTGGAACAACATGTCACCGACGAGATCGCCAAAGCCATCAAAGGCAAAGCAAAGATCATTGAAGCCGAAACCGCACCACCACATCCACCGACATTTGCTCAACCTATCTATTCGGTGGATACCTTAAAGACGATGCTATTGGCCCAACTGCTCCAGGAATCCGATACAACCGCCTCGACTGAAGCAGACCTGATCTCAGTTCTCCGATCCCAGGTCACTGCTCCATCTTCATCCATCACATCACGCCTCGACTCCGTCGACTCGGCCCTCAACGACTACAATAAAGCGCTAACCACGCTCTCTGAGAGGGTCCGCTCACTTGAAGACACTTGTCAGAGTCAAGCCGGCGGTCTCAAACGCAAGCACGATGACCAGGATGATCCTAATCACCGTGAGGGGGAGAAACGTCTACGCCAAACCGAGACCGCCCAGATCGTGACTGCCGAAACTACAACAGTGGTTCAACAGGAACCCCCAACTGCGGCAACTACATCAGAATCACCCGAAGCCGAGTTGCCACTGGCAGATATGGTCATAGATATGGATATTTCAGATGAAGAAGACCCGACGGTTGAAAAGCCCGAGGGTTCAACACAGAAACTGGTCGATTTTGACTCGTCAGACAGAACGAAACTGGACATGATAGATCCAGAGTGTGAGACCAACCCGGAGACCGAAGACGCATGGTATGAAATAGCCGCCAGTGCCGTAAACCTCCAGGTAAATTTGGTCTTCCCTACTGATGAGGACGACAATATTGACTACTTCCGATCAACCGATAACTACTCCTCCAACGACAGCTTCTGATCTTCCTCCCCTTCCTCAACAGCAACAAAACCGCTGGGAGAAGATCAAGGTACTTATCCCTCATCTGGAGGAATCTTTGAAAAAGCTGTTCGTCCACAAACTTCGCCCGATCGAGCCAACCTTTTGCCTTGGTATTTACAACCTCGACCCCGAATACCAACGGCGTTATATACTTGCAATGCAGCGGTGCCTTCCAGTCAGTCAAGTCAGAACAAAGCATCAGATCACAGAGGTTCTTAACATCCATTCACGCCGCATCATGAAGATCGTCTATCCAGTCTTCACCATTCGCCGCGAAGATGGTAATGAATGGAGATTCTCTGAAGCCGACTTCAAGAACCCCCGACCGCTCGACTTTCTGGTATTACTGAAAGACTTACGTTCAAGAACCGTCCGACCTCTAGAGATTACAAAGGCGCTCGAAGCCGTTCGTCGACACCTGGTCCGTACTATCATGATGTCATACTTAACGGATTTTCAAATGGTTGTCGAGAACAGGGCTAAGAAAGTCAATCCGATAAAACCAAATCTGAAAGCTCCTGAACTGAAGATGTATCCCGAGAACTCTCTGCTTCTACAACCTGAATTCGGGATAGTCTACAACAAAGAACAGAACGAAAAGAAGTTTCTGCGTTTCAGTCAGGTAGACAGATTTTGTGACGGCACGCTTCTAAAAGTCAGAGATGCTCTTCGAAAGATTATTCAACACGAGTCTGAGAATCCAAAGCATTCGTATGTCCCAAATCCCAATGAAACAACTGCTCGGGAAGCTTTGGAAATGATTGAAGACCGCATCGACTATCGCCGTGCTATCAGATTCTTTGAGGTTCACTTCGCGTTGCGCAAACGATACGTATTCAACTGGCAAGAGCTAGAGCGCGAACTCGAACTTCAAATCAAAGGGGGAGATTGTTAGGGCATGTTTTAATAGTTGATTTAAAGTTCAAGGGTTGTTTTGCAATAGTTTATTTTGAGCCTTTTAGTGAACGGGCCGTGGGCTTGTTAATCATCCTTTTACTTTCAAACACTGTATTGTAAATTCTCTCTGAAAGTGAATGACAGGGATGACCAGTTGAAATCACTTGTTCTTATTGTTCATATATTTCGATTTCATTATTGTTGCACGGATCTGTTAGTCCCAGATTTAACAGGTAACAACAATTCAATAAGGAATAACAATAACAGATAATGATTTCAACTTGTCATCCCTCTCATATTCATTAATCAAGATAGTTTACAAATGCTTGAATGAAAAACAACTATCTCTCTCTAAAACAATTAAGCTCTAATTTCTCTAATGAATCGTCTAACCTAATTCTAAGGCTAACACTAACCTTAAATACCTAGGCTTTAGACAATAAGGCCTAAGCCCATTAAACATAATTAACTAAGCCCATTTAACAATTAAGGCTTTTACAAGAATAATAAATCTAATTAAGCTCTCTATAATTATTTATATATCTTTCAAATATGTAGGACATTTATTGTCCTAACAATTTGCTTAGTTGAAAAAAATAGCCCTTTACAATTCAATGTTCCTCAACTCATTCTTTAAAACACATCAACCATAAGCTAGCCGAACAACTCAATGTCTAATTGGAAAAAAAAATTGCACATGTCTTGAATGGTTTGGCAATTGCCTTTGTACCACTTTCAACATACGGCAATATTTGCCATCTTCTCATTTTGAGGAATTGCATTCGGACACATTGGTCCTTTAAGTGTCTTTGACACTCGACATGTATGCACGGAAAACATATGTAGAGCTTTGCTCTTTTTGAGTGTTTATATGTTTTCACGCTTTGTGCATTTTTGAACTTGTGTGTGTATGTGGGTATGCGTGGAGATATGTGCAAAATGATATGGTATGAATAATAACCATATCTCCTCCCCAAAACTTTGAAGGGTTCAATGTCCTCATTGAACATTGAAAGAATCGAACCAATTGTTGGTAAGATTTGTGTATCAGTGTATGCAAAAAAAATCTTTTTCCAACAAAAATTGGTGATAGCAAAAAGTTAGACGGCTAGTTCTAGTGATGTGTGAAAAGAATGAAATTACGAAAACAAAGAAATTATTCGAGGCTATGGAACAACTAAATAAAAATAGCAACGAATCTTGTATGGACTACGTGTGCATGGATTGCATGAATTCATGAGACTATTAGTAACAACACCTTCCTTAAATAGAAACCCAAGAATTCCCATACTTTTTAAAATTAAAATTAGCACTAGGCATGAAACAAAAAGACATAAAATAAAGGGATGATAGGAAGAACCTGTCCTACTCGGAAGGAGTAGGGTGCTGCCCCTTGGGCTGCCATAACAACTGCATCGGAAAAGGGGGTAGTGTCCTCAAAATATATGGGTGCTCCATGCTCCAAATCAATCGCATGGTGTCATCCTTTGCCTTCTCATACCGTAGCCATGTATTTCTTTCCTCTATGTCCTCTCATCTCAATTTCTTTAAAGTGCTCCACATGTCGTCTGTAATGCGAGTGATATGTGCGGTGATAAAGCGTTGTTGGTCTCTTAGTGCCGCGCTAATTTTCTTTTTAAAGGAGCGAAGGGTTGCCTCTAAGGAAGCTAAGCTGTCACTTTCGCTCTTCGGTTGGAAGTGTGTGTTATTTCGTAACAACCGATCGACGTTCATTTTATCCATGACCAACTTATCTTTCGAGAAGTGATCAGTGGATAAAATGGGTACCTTAGCTTGGTTCATGAGAGAGTGTATTATGGTGGGATGTGGCATTCTTGCATTAGCCCTATCCGCACCTCCAAGGATGTTGTTGGAGATGAGCCGGCCGACATCAATTTTATGTCCCTCCATAATACAGTACAGAATGAAAACTCTAATCATGCCTAGGCTAGTGTCATGCGAGGTAGGAAACAACGTGTGTCTCAAAAAGTAAAACCATACATTTGCTTCTGGTTTTAGACAATGAGTGCGCAAAGTACTCGTGGTTCCTTGAAAATCCCATTGTGACCCTTCATGAGCAATCCTTTTGAGGATTGCCTCGAAGTCAGCATCAGTCGCGTGATTACAAAGCCTCCGAAACTCAGATGAGTATGGGGGTGGCACCAATCCCAACATTTTATTGATTTGAAAAGCTGACAAACAAACTGGGGTTTATCGGACAGTGATTTCTATTCCATTCGTTACAGAAAGTTCGGAATAAAAATCACGTACCCAATCTATATTGTAAGGACTAGGGACACTACAAAGTAGTTCCCATCCCAGTTTGGTGATCGTGTGCTGAAAATGTGGGTGTACGAGTAAAATGCGATGATCAAATCCTTTTGGGGAATGTTGTAACACCCTCAAATTCGGAACGAGCAACTAACTTTAATTTCAATAAAATCACCAAAAGTAGATAAAATCATTTCTACAATTCATTCCTGAAAATACCTCGGAATTTAAACATTATACTTTCCACAACTATAAACTTAAGACGGGCGTTACTTAATACAACTCAAGTTGCTAGTCCCAAATATATGCGGAAGATTCACTAAATCGATATCATCTCTCGTGCACTCTACTAGCACTCGCCACTTCACAGTGTAGCTAAAGCTACTCCCAACCTGAGCCTGTTGCACATGCCGACAAATAAAAAGGGTTAGGCTAACGCCTAGTGAGTTCAAGCATTTTATCATGACTATATAAAATCATAAATCGTGAAAGTAGTAGTTTTAGCCATGATTTCAAAAGAGTTCACTTTAAACTCAATTCACCCGTTTTCCAACTCATACAATTTCCTTATTGAAATCTTTAATATAGCACGATTTCCAAAATTGACTCATTTCCAAAATCATCGTGAATGTGAGATAACATTCAATTCTCAAAACGATTGAATTCATAAATATTTGCCATTATCCCAAAACATCCCAAAATATAGATGAAACATAATCCACAACTCATAAATCGTGGAAATGCAAATCTCATAAATATGATACGTTACCGAAAACATGGATAAACACAATTACCCAAAACATCACACACGGATGAGATATAAACCACAACTTACATACCATGGAAAAACAATCCATATAAATATAACACGTCACCGAAAACATGAGTAGCAATAAATACCCAAAACAACACCTTTCGGTGACGGGGGAGACCCGTATACATCGCACGTGACGGAACACTAAAGTGGGTCACTTACTATGCAATAAAAACACCCACGTGGATTACTCTCGTAACTGAGCTCAATCACTCCAGATCTATTGCCCGCGATACTAGGGAGTTCCTAACTTCAACCACTCCAGGTCTATACATTGGGTCACTCCAAATCCACAACAGCACATTAGGGATTACACCTTACTGCCCATGAGACGACGCCCGACCATATAGGTCCACGCCTTACTTATCATGGAATCCAATGCCTATCCCGTGCTAAGCACATATAGGGAATTACACCTTACTGCCCATGAGACGACGCCCGACCATCTAGGTCCACACCTTACTTATCATGGAACCCGATGCCTATTCCGTGCTACAAAAGAAACTAACGTCTCGTAAACTGAGCTCAATCAATCCCGACCTCTTGCCCGCGAGACTAAGGGGAAAACTCAAATGCCTATGGATCCATGGCCAACAAGGTCTAAAATATTACACGACCCCAAACATATAAACCAATGCATTTCAAAACATGCAATTCCCCAATAACATAAATCGTGATCAAAACTCAACTCTGAGCTATCAAAACGGACAAATGTCCCCAAGACTTAAGAAAATCCAATACCGAGCCACAAGCTCAACTAACTCGAAAGATAATTCATAAAAGTCATAAAATGACATTAAATACAACAACACACACCGGTTTCCAGTAAATACTTCAAATCCATGAAAACCCGAAATAAAATCTTGGATCGGGAAAACCTTCATTTCCAAAGGACTCACACCTTTACATTTCCAAAACATCTCATGATGTACTATATGCATATTTCCAAATTATCCCCAAATGCATTTTCATAACAATAGACTCCATTTATCACATAAATCAATATCCCATTTCATATAGAATTTAGCTATCACATTTTTCCAAAATATTCAAAAGTAGTGTTTTACAACATTTACCACAATTAATACCTCAAAAGGTAAAATCCACCAATTAACTCAACATTGATAATTTTCAGGTAAAACACATAATTACTTGGAAAAAAATAACATTTTGGCATGTACAAAGTTTTCGCAAAGTAACTTGAACTCACCTCGCTAGATTAAGCTAAATCTAGATTTTCCCATACGTATGCTCCTTTGAAGAAGTCCGTATCTTCAAGTCCAAATCTTCCAAAACCTAAATCCATAAGTTTCCAACCATAAATATTTATCCCCAAACACTTAGAATCATTTCCCCCAACATATTACACCCAAAATCACCAATAGATCAAAACCCTAATTTCCAAAATGAAGAGAAGAGGAGATTACCTCAACCATCAAGTGAATCCACCAACCAAACACTTCTAGTGTTACCAAAGTGAGCCTCAATCTTCATTTCATCCAAAGGAAGGAAAAGGTTTAGGTGAGGGTTGGGTAAAACCCTAGAAAGTGTAGAAATCTTACCAAAACGAAAGTGAGAAGAAGGGTTCTAACCTCCATCCATAATCCCTTGTTAAGAACTGAGAGAGAAACTTTGATTTGCAAGATTTATGGCTTCAAGAGCTCCAAAAATGATTTAGAGGGTTAGGGTTTGGTTTGGGAGAGTTTAGAGAGAAATGGGTGGAATAGAGAATGAAAGGGGAATGAAATCGTGGGTTTAAAACACCCTAGAACCCGCTCGCGATTGTGATACGGCGAGAGTGACCATGTCACAATCGTCGGGGCACTCTCGCTCGCTACCAAAAATGCCCACAGTACAAACTCGGCGAAAGTGACACTGCGAAAGTGACCATGTCACTCTCGCGAGTGTCATACTCGCTGGACTTGTACCGAGTCCAAACCTGGACAATTTCTCGAGGGATCCAATTAGCATTACGGGTCCCACCTTCCAATGCAACACCTTGTCCTTCTAATAAATCTAAATGGACTATTTACAATTTGAGTTAGGATTTTCGGTGTGTTACAAATGTCCTAATTTACGTGCAAAAGATTTGTGACGGATCAAAGCCTCATGACAACTAAACATATTCATGTGAGTAATACGGATATTAGAGATGTTACCGACTTTCTTTTTACCCTTATCCTTTGGTGTGGCCGATTGTGGGAGCATCACAGCTTGTTCTTCCATTGCTATATCATCATTCGAATCATCACTGGAATCACTAATCTCACCCTCCTCTCGTTATGTGTCAGCTATATCATCAATCTTTCTCTTTATAGGTGTTACACTAGTCGTAGCCACTGCCTTGCTCCGACGAGTGTACTGAATCGGTGGTTTTGGTTGGGCAGTGGGTTTGAGGCTAGTGATGAGAGGTGAGGTGAGTGGTGGTGCAAAGGAGATGGGGTTCGGTGAGGAGGTGGGTACGATGGCAGTGGTGGTTGTGTTGGTTGTTTGTGGTGGTGGTAAGGTAGGTCTAGGCGAAATGATCGATGGTGTGGGAGTATCATATCGGTGGTCTAGTGGTACAGCCGTAGGTGCGATGGGTGGATACCCGAGGTTAAGTCTTGGGTGTCGTCGCACCGGGCGAAATGCCGATGGTCGTGTCAAAATAGGCTCGCCATGGAAATCCAAAACGATTGCGGATGTAAAAGTAGAAGGTGGGGGTGAATGAGTTTGAGAGCTCGAGGAACCATACCTTGCGACTGGAAATCCCGGTGGTGGCATAGCGGCGGCGCGTTGAGTATCCAGGAGATACCGTTGCACCTTCGGCGGTGCTCGATGAAGCTGAGCAGGCGCGCTTCCAAGACCTAGAAAATCTCGAGTGATCACTGTGGTCTGATTTAATGGTGGCTGTGGCGGTCGCGATGTGTTAGAGAGCAACCCGAAAGGGTAATAGATGTTAGGGTTTCAGTTTTCCATCTAGGGTTTTGTTTAAGGGGGGTTTTTGATCGGGTTTAGAATGGTCGGAGGAAAGTCGAAGATGATGATGGGTTTTGGTAACCAAGGTGGTATAGAGAATCGAGGATGAAATGTGAATCGTTCGGCGATGATCGGAGTAGTGGCCGGAAATCGCAGGTGGGTTGGAGTTCTCATTTTCAGGCGATGCTTTGTTCATATAAGGGAGAAGACGAAGAGGAAGGAGGGAGTGATCTTGGGAACAGAAAAGAAAAGATGGCAGGTCTGATGGCGACAGGGACAGTGCCGGCGATGACGTGGGTGTTTTGAGTGGTCGAGAGAGACGAGTGCAGAGAGATAGAGAGAGTTGTTTGTTCAGTACGATGAAGTACTCTTTGTTTCCCTGCACTGTTCATATTCTAGACACTGAGATAAAATCTACAGTGTACTTGTTAAGATCTACCAATCAACCCTCAGTTTAGTTAAAACCAAACAAGATTAGTTCACCAAAGCAATTCATAATTCAGATTTACAAATTGTTGGGCTGGGCCAAAAATTAAAAATAAATAGACATGGGCCGAAACTTACATCAGGTATTTTGAAGATTGGGCCGAGACTATTAATTCCAAATGAAACATAATTGGGCCATGGTAAAATGGATCGTGAATCGAATTAGGCTCATAAATCTTTAATCTCGAGTTGATCATTTTACCGTTTATATCTGAATTATGCTCCTGTCTAATACCCAAAAAGAACCTTTTATAAAAAATTTGGCCATGGGCCGGAAATTTTTTATTTTCTTCGTTAAAAATTGTTCCTCGTTCCTTCTCACTTGAAATCATCCTATCCTATTTTTGTTCTTTTCCGTTTTCTTTTAAAACACTAAAATAGACATAAAATAAAAACAAAAATCTTTTTCTTTCTTTTAAAATGATATTTACAATCTCTTGGACTTTACAAATCCAAGAGTTCCCAGGCTTTTTCTTAATTCAAGAGATGAACAACCTCAAGAAGTTGTTGTATCAGTGCAGTAGGCTCGATGAAAGGTTTTACCCTTTGACCGTTTACTTTGAAAGTATCTCCCTTCATTGGATTAATTAATTCGATAACACCATAAGGATATACTTTTTCAATCTGATATGGTCCGGTCCACCTGGAATTCAGTTTCCCAGGAAATAACCTCAGTCTAGAATTAAACAATAAAACTTGCTGACCCTCAAAGAACTCTTTTGGAACTATTTTCTTGTCATGCCATTTTTTGGTATTTTCTTTGTAAAGTTTGGCGTTTTCGTAAGAAAAATTCCTGTGCTCTTCCAGTTCACAAAGTTGTAGAGTTCTCTTTCTTCCAGTTTCATCTAGACTCATGTTAAGTTCCTTAATAGCCCAATAGGCTTTGTGCTCTAATTCAACAGGTAGGTGACATGCCTTTCCAAAAACCAATTTATAGGGGGACATACCAATAGGGGTCTTATAAGCAGTCCGGTAGGCCCACAGGGCATCATCCAATTTGGAGGCCCAGTCTTTTCTGTGTGGCTTAACTACCTTGGCTAAGATACCCTTGATTTCCCTGTTGGACAGTTCAGCTAAACCATTGGTTTGCGGGTGATAAGCAGTTGCCACCCTGTGCTGAATGTTATATTTGTCCAGGACTTCCTCTAATAAATTGTTAATGAAGTGGGTGCCTTCATCACTGATTAAGGCACGAGGTGTACCAAATCTAGTGAATATGTGCTTGTGAAGAAATTTGACAACTGTCTTAGCATCATTGGCATGGCAGGCCATAGCCTCCGCCCATTTGGACACGCAATCTACAGCTACCAAGATGTAGGCACAGTTATTGGACAGTGGAAAAGGTCCCATGAAGTCAATGCCCCAGACATCAAATAGTTCTACTTCTAGAATTCCATTTAAGGGCATTTCATTCCGTTGAGAGATGTTTCCACTTCTCTGACACTCACTACAACTTTTTGCGAAATTGTGAGCATCATGGTTCAAGGCGGGCCAATAAAATCCTGATTGTAGGACTTTTGCAGCTGTCCTTTGTCCACTAAAATGACCACCACATGGTCCTGTGTGGCAGTGATGTAAGATGGATGTCACTTCCTCCTTTGGAATGCACCTTCGGATCACCTGATCTGCACAAATTTTAAACAAATATGGATCATCCCACGGGAACTGTTTAGAATCACATATAAGTTTCTTTCTTTGATGTTTGTTGAGTTCCTTGGGAATGATTCCACAAGCTAAGTAATTAACAATGTCTGCAAACCAAGGTAATGAGCATGTTGCACAGCTAAAATTCTCTCATCTGGAAAAACCTCACAGATATCACTAACATGTTCCTTTGTATCCTGTTTTTCCAGTCTTGACAAGTGGTTAGCCACTTGGTTATTTATACATTTTCTGTCAACAATCTCCAAATCAAATTCTTGTAACAACAAGACCCATCTGATTAACCTAGGCTTTGCATCCTTTTTGGAAATAAGATACTTGATGGCAACATGATCAGTGTGTACAGTGACTTTTGTACCCATCAAGTATGATCTAAATTTTTCAAAAGCAAAAACCACAGCTAATAATTCTTTTTCAGTGGTGGTGTAATTGATTTGAGCTTCATTGAGGGTTTTACTAGCATAATATATGGAGTGAAAAACTTTATTCTTCTTTTGGCCTAGAACGGCTCCAACAGCCCAGTCACTCGCATCACTCATGATTTCAAATGGTAAGGACCAATCAGGAGCCACTATTACAGGAGCAGTGACCAATGCTTCCTTTAAGATTTTAAAAGCTTTTTTACAATCTTCATCAAAGTTGAAAGCATGGTCATGTTGTAATAGTGAGCACATAGGTTTAGATATTTTAGAAAAATCTTTTATAAACCTCCGGTAAAAACCTGCATGTCCTAAAAAACTTCTGATCCCTTTCACAGTGGTCGGTTCAGGCAAATTTGCAATTACTTCCAACTTTGCCTTATCAACCTCAATACCTCTATTGGAAATGAGATGTCCTAACACAATGCCCTCTTTAACCATAAAGTGACATTTTTCCCAGTTTAAAACCAAATCTGTTTCTTCACATCTTTTCAGACTTTTTTCAAGGTTTTCTAAACACAGATCATATGATGTACCATAGACAGAAAAATCATCCATGAAGACTTCCATGGATTGTTCAAGCATATCTGAGAAAATAGACATCATACATCGTTGGAAAGTAGCAGGAGCATTACAAAGTCTAAAAGTTATTCTTCTAAAAGCAAAAGTGCCATAAGGGCAGGTGAAGGTGGTTTTCTCTTGGTCTTCTGGTGCAATGGCAATTTGATTATAACCTGAATAACCATCTAAGAAACAATAAAACTCCTTACCGGCTAGTCTGTCTAACATTTGGTCTATAAAGGGTAATGGAAAATGGTCTTTTTGGGTTACTTGGTTCAGCTTCCTGTAGTCCATACATATCCTCCAACCTGACACAACTCTAGTGGGTATAAGTTCATTTTTCTCATTTGTTATTACAGTTACACCACCCTTCTTGGGTACACATTGCAGTGGACTGACACACGTACTACTAGCAATAAGATAGATTATGCCAACATCAAGCCATTTTAAAATCTCTTTTTTCACAACCTCTTTCATCATGGGATCAAGTCTTCTTTGAGGCTCCACAGAGGTAAAATCTTTGTTTTCTAAAATGATTTTATGTTGACAAATGGTAGGGCTTATGCACTTCAAATCAGCTATGGTCCATCCTATGGCTTTAGTGTGTAGTTTTAACATACTAACCAACTTTTCCTCTTGATCAGATTCTAAAGATGATGAGATAATGACTGGTAACTTCCCTGGTTCTCCTAAAAAGACGTATTTCAGGTGTGAGGGAAGTTGCTTCAACTCTAAGTTTGGGGCACATTCTAAAGAAGGAATAAGGGTTTTCCTATCCTTATTTTCTAATACTTCAATAGCAGAGGTGACCTGTATGTCTTCTAAGTCATCAAACTCTGCTGTATCATTTTCACTATTAGATTATCCAATTCCCATGGCCTCCCCAAAACTTTGGTCTTCACACCAAGATTCAATCAAACCTAAGGTAGAACATTCCTCTTTTTCTTCAGGGTATTTAAGGGAGTCCAACACATTAAAAGTTACATGTTGGTCTTGCACTCTCATGGTTAGCTCACCCTTCTGGACATCTATCAGAGTTCTGCCTGTAGCTAGAAAAGGTCTTCTTAAGATAATAGGAATTTCTTTGTCAGCTTCAAAGTCTAAGATGATGAAATCTACAGGGAATATAAACTTATCAACTTGGACAAGGACATCTTCAATCTTACCCTTAGTCCAAGCTATGGACTTATCTGCTAATAAGAGAGAAACAGTTGTTGGTCTAGCTTCACCTATGCCTAAAGTGTTAAAAACAGATAAAGGCATAAGGTTTACACTGGCTCCTAAGTCACATAAAGCTTGTCCTACTTCCTTTCCTCCTATGGAACATGGTATTGTAAAACTTCCAGGATCTTTCATTTTTGGAGGGATTTTATTGGACAACATAGCACTACAACCTTCAGTCAGAGCTACAGTCTCATACTCATTCAACTTTTTCTTTTTGCTCAAAATGTCTTTCAAAAACTTTGCATAGGTTGGCATTTGTTCAATGGCTTCAACCAAAGGTATGTTTATATGCAACTGTTTAAAAACATCTAAAAACTTTTTGAATTGCAATTGCTCTTTCTCATTTCTCATTCTTTGAGGATAAGGAATGTAAAGAGGAGCTGTAGTAGGAGGTGTAATCTTTTGAAGAGTAGGTGCTGGTGTTGAAGGTAAGCTGGTGTCTTTCCTAACATCACTAGGAACTTTGGGACTGTCACCAACTTGTGACACATCCACAACAGAGCTTAAAACTGTGTTTTTCTTTTCTGGCTCTACTTTTTCTGGGTTTTTAAAATCTTTTTGTAATTTTTCTGGTAAATCCTTACCACTCCTTAAAGTTACAGCTTTTACATGCTTTTTTCCAATTCTTGGGGGTGTTTCAGTATCACTAGGTAAAGAAACAGGAGGACGCTTCCTCATTTCTAAAGCCATTTGGCCCATTTGGGTCTCCAGATTCTTAATGGACGCCTGAGTTTGGGACATGAATCCCTTCATCATTGCTTCCAAGGAAGTAGATGACTCGGCATGATGGTTTGACTTTTGAAAAGCATGTTGATTATTTTGAGAATTTGCGTGGTGATTATTTTGAGGTCTGTGCTGAAATTGCTGGTTTTGACCTTGCAATTTTGGTGGTGGTGGATTTAAAGATGGACTATACCATGAAAGGTTAGGATGGTTCCTCCACTCAGGGTTGTAAGTTTGAGAAAAGGGACCTTCTGTGTTGTTGTTATTATTATTGTTATGACTATTATGACCAACGTAGTTGACGTACTCAGGATTTCCAGGACAATGATCAAAATTATGGCCATCACCACAGTATGTGCATTGGATAGACTGGACAGTAGTAGGTGGTGCGACAGGGTTGAGTGTCACAGCATTAAGGGTTTTAATCAAAGATGCCATGTCACTTAACTGTGAAGATATTACTGCATAAGCATCAGGATCTTGCACTCCCGCTGTCCTTCTAGCTGGTAATGCACGTGGATCAGCCCAATGACCATTGTTGTTAGAAATTCTTTCAAGGATGTCATATCCTTCATTGTAGATACAAGATGTGAAAGCTCTGTTTGCAGTAGCATCGAGCATTTGTTTTGAAGTAATATTTAAACCACTGTAAAACGTCTCTAACTGTATGCAGTACGGAATGCCATGGTGAGGGCATTTTCTCAAAAGTTCCTTGTACCTATCCCATGCATCAGGAACTGTTTCACCATCCATTTGTCTAAAAGTGCAGATTGCATTTCTGGACTTAGCATTCCTCGTAGGTGGAAAATATTTTTTTTTAAATTTCTCAGCCATTTGGGCCCATGTTATTATAGAATCTGGCTTCAAGGAATTGTACCAAGATCTTGCACTGTCTCTTAAAGAATATGGAAAAAGTTTCAATTTTAGTGCATCATCTTCAACTCCCGGAATTTTGAAAGAATCTGTAATTTCCACGAAAGACCGCAGATGAGAATGAGGATCTTCTGTTGCCATACCAGCGTATTGACCGTTGGTTTGTAACATATGAAACATTATTGGTTTCAACTCAAAGTGGTGGGTTTGCAAAGTTGGTTTTAAAATTTCTGAATGTAACTGAGTTAAAACAGGAATTGCGTAAGACATAATACCACCATCTTTGGAATTGGCCAACCTAAAAATGTTTTGTTCCTCATCATCAATATTATTAATTGGTTGGTTTTCTGGGATTTCATGATTATTATTAGGACGCCCATTAGGACCAAACTGGTGATTTTCCTCCTCATCATCTGACGCAGAAGAATAATGATCAGACATTTCGGGAGAATTTAAGACTGTGTTAGCTCTTTGGATTCTTCTTCGTTGTTTGAACGTTCGTTCAATGTCAGGATCAAATTGGAAAAGTTCACCGTGAGGCAACCTTGGCATACACTATTTTTTTTGGTTTTTCTAAAAGATGGTAGAAAAACTTGCTTTTAAAAACTTTACTTTGAACAAAAGAAAAACTTCTAGTGTGCTTCCCCGGCAACGGCGCAAAAAACTTGTTGACTAATTTGGTGTACCCTTTTTTAAAACATATTATAGCAAAAAACGTAGTGTTTATCGGACCAAATCTTTTACTAAATAAACCTCAACGCAAGTATACATCTTGATTTACTATCGTCTCAAACAAGTAATAATGGTACAAAAGTACCGGATATCGAACCCACAGGGAAGCGTGGAAAAGTTTCTCTTTTTAAAGTCTAGTTCGCAAAAGCAAGTTTCAGATGGCGAATTCGAAAACAGTATTTTGGTGGTTTGATTAACAACTAATGACAGAAATCAGTTATAAAAAGAAGCACAGAGTATAAAGATCCGTTGGGATGATAGTAATAATTAAATATAGCGATGAGATCGCATTCCTTGGTTATCTCAGACGTCGACTATTTTATGATACAACGAACCGGGTGTCAATTGGTCAATTGTTGATACACCACAAAATATAGCATTGATTTAAATAACCTTGGACAATCATGCAGTACGCGACACCTTTCAATTTAACTATTAGTTTCGGTCCCAACTTCACTTTATACCCCGAACTAGGACGTTTAGCCCATCATCGTTCGGTTTCTAATTATAAAATATGTGTAAACTTGGAAAGCAAATAATGGAGATGGACAAAGCATGAAAAGGACGTAACTTGTTATGCAAGTAACGACGGGTTTATCTAATGAGAAGTTAACGACAGCTTGGAATCTAAGTGGAAAGTCTTGTTTTAAATGTAAAACTTGAAATGGAAAGCTTTGTTAACAACTAACGACGATGTGATTTAAACTATTTGCATCGAACAATACGTAAACTTGAATTATAAAGCGAGATTAATAACAATTAACTAACAAACTATGAGATTACGGGAAGAGAAAAGCGATGGTACTTAAAGACCGTAAGTAGTAAGATGAAGCAAGATTAATAAACTGTGAATGAAAGCAAGTAAACGAAATTAAAAACAACAAGATTAGCCATGAGTATCGAGATTAACAAGATTAAGAGTAAACTACTAAAACTGTAAGAAATGGAATTGGTTAGTATCGAGATTACGAGCTGCAGAAAACAACCGTGAGTAAGCAAGTAAAAATTGAATGTAATGGAACTGAAAGTAGCGTAAGAAAGCGAAGCGATGGTAGCAAAGTGATAACAAAGCCGTAAAACAAGGTATTAGTAACAAGATTAACGTAACAAAACAAGATGAGTAGATGAGCAAATGAGTAACCAATCGAGTAGCAAACATAAATCTGCAATATAGAGCTTGAACCGAACCAATGGTGGAACCGAGAGGTTCGAAATGTGAGCAAGATCTGCGGTTTGCAACTGGCTCTAAGCTCACTTGCTAATTAACCAACTAACCAAAGCTATCTTAACTAATGGTGTCTAACAAAGCATTGTAACCAATTATCCAGTGGAGTAGAAGTTCCAGGTCTGTCTTTTCTATTACATAGCATGCATATATATACAGCAAGAAATCTTGGAAAGGAGGGTAACCATCATGGGTCATACCCATGGATCATGAGATCCATGGGCCGAGAAGTCCAAATCCGGTTCTTGAGACCCATCAACAAAGGTGCTCCAAGCCCAATCAAAAGTGTAGTTTGAATGCAATGTAATTCGGCCCAAGTGTTAGTATATAGTCGGCCCAAATATTCCACAAAAATCAATCTGTAACGAGAGAGTCCGCAAAAACAAAGCCCGGTCTTCAAAAGTTGGAGTCTTCGGTTTCGTTCCAAAAAGCGTTGCTATCTGCAATCTTCTTTATTTAAGAGCTCCAATCGACCGTCTTTTCGTATCCTGGAATCACAAATTATAAAATAAGCATTTTAGGACGATTTTCATGTGTTTTTATAGGTTTTTGCCCAACTTTACACTTAAAGGTACCGATTGTTTATTTTACGCTAAAGCTGCTATAATTAACTAAAATTAACTAAATGGGATGACAAAATGGCTCAAAAATTAGAATTATATAGCTACAATAGGGTTAAATAAATAACCCTATCAAGCACCATGAGGCACCACCCAAGCAAACAACTTAACTTCGGTGACTACTCGCGCACTCGGATGGCCGAGAGAGACCGGCTGCAGAACACCGAGAATGACAAGAAGGATGACCGCCTTGAGCAAATTGCCGAAAATAACTGTCAACCATTTGCAGAGCGAGGCATCAAACTGGACGGGCTACCGGCGGGGTCACGAGTCGCCGAGATCATCCACCAGCAGCATTGGACTTACTTTATCCGGTCCACACCAATGTACGACGGCGACCTCGTCAAGGATTTTATGCTAGCATGCACGCGGCCACATACCACGACCGCTATACTGTGATGGTCTGAGGAGTACGCGTTCGGATCTCGCCGGACGACATTTGTGCATATCACCGAGTGCCACGACGCCGCGAGTTGGCCATGAGTTACGGAATGTCTCGTCATGAGGCGTTCAACGAGCAGCTGAGCCCGGTCATTGCGGGATCCCTACGACGGAATGGGGAGACAGATTGGAACAACATGAGAGTCTCAGGTCCGTGCAACGATTAATGAAATCAAAATAATAAGCAATGAATGTAACGATTTCAACTGGTCATCTCTATTTAGCTTTCAATATGAGAGAATTACAATAAGAGTGAAAGAAATCAAATGAGACAACTAGCCTATTTTTCTAAGGCTAGATTGCTTTATATATGGCGGGCCCGTGGTTAACAAGCCCACAACCCATTCACTAACAAGGCCTAATTTAATCTATTACAATTAGCCCCTTGAACTTCTAATCAACCAAATATTACCCTAACAATCTCCCCCTTTGATTTGAAGTTCGATTTGGTGCCAGTTCGCGACATATCTTTTTCGAAGCGTGAAGTGGATCTCGAACCATCTGATAGCACGGCGATAGTCGATGCGTTCTTCAACCATTTCCATGGCATTTCGAGCAGTTATTTCATTTGGATTAGGAACATACGAAACCCTTGGATTTTCAGACTCGTGTTGAATGATCTTTCGAAGAGCATCTCGAACTTTGTAGAGCGTGCCGTCGCAGAATCTTTCTACCTGACTGAACCGCATAAATCTTTTCTCTTTCTGTTCATTGATGAAGACGATCCCAAATTCTGGTTCTAGAAGCATAGCGTTCTCGGGATACATATTCAACTCAGGAGCTTGCAGATTCGGCTTTATCAAATTTACCTTCTTCGCCCTGTTCTCCATATCTATTTGGAAGTCCGTTAAATAAGACATCATAATTGTGCGGACCAGGAATCGACGAACAACTTCGAGCGCCTTTGTAACGGTAAGCGGTCGGATGGTTCTAGTGCGAAGGTCTTTCAGAATAGCCAGGAAGTCAAACGGTCGGAGGTTCTGGAAGTCGGCTTCAGAAAATTTCCATTCATTACCATCTTCTCGGCGGACGGTGAATGCTGGATAGACAATTTTCATGATGCGGCTGGACTGTATGTTGAGTACCTCTGTGATCTGATGCTTGGTTCTGACTTGGCTGACTGGTAGACACGGTTTCATTACGCAGATGTATCGGCGTTGGTATTCAGGGCTGTAGTTGTAAATACCAAGACAAAAGGTCGGCTCGATCTGGCGTAGCTTGTGTACAAACAACTTTTTCAGGGTTTCCTCCAGATGAGGGATAAGTACGGTGATCTTCTCCCAACGGATTTGTTGCTGAGGTGGAGGAGGAAGATCAGAAGCTGTCTGTTGTTGTAGAGAAGATGTCGTAGGATTGTCAGTTGCAGATTGGGGTCTTTCAGAAGTTTCGGCGGCTTTGCTTGAGTGAACGGGAGAAGTGCCATATAAATTCTGTAGCAGGAACTGATCATAGTCGATGTTGTCGTCTTCATCAGTTGGGAAAACCAAGTTTACCTGGAGATTTACGGCACTGGCGGCTTTTTCGTACCATGCATCTTCGGTCTTCGGGTTGGCTTCGCAGTCTGGATCGATCATATCCAGTAATGGTCTGTCTGATGAGTCAAAGTCGTCCAGTTCCTGTGTTGAACCCTCGGGCTTTTCAACCGTCGGGTCTTCATCATCTGAGATGTCCATATCTATTACCATCTCGGCTAATGGCAACTCGGCTTCAGGTTCGGCGTCGGTTGTTGTTGCCGCAGTTGCTGGTTCCAGATGGACCACAGTTGTAGATTCTGTAAGGATAGGGGCGGTCTTGGTAGGTCTTAGTCGTTTATCCCCCTCACGGTGATCAGGATCATCCTGGTTATCGTGCTTGCGCTTCAGACCGCCTGCTTGACTCTTACAGGTATCTTCGAGTGAGCGGACTCTCTCGGATAGCGTTGTGAGCGCTTGGTTGTAGTCCTTGAGAGTCGAGTCAATGCTATCCAGGCGAATGGTAATGGATGATGAAGGAGCAGTGACCTATGATTTCAGGACGGTTATCAGGTCTGCTTCAGTAGAGGCGTCGGTTTCAGATTGCTGGAGTAGCTGAGCGAGAAGCATCGTCTTAAGGGTGTCCACCGAGTAAGTAGACTGAGTAGGGACCGGTGGAGGTGTAGGTGCGGTTTCAGCTTTGACGATCTTTGCTTTGCCTCTGATTATTTTGGCGAGCTCATCGGCGACATGCTGCTCCATTGCCTCTCGGACAGCCTTGAGGGTGCTGTCCAGGTGTAACACCCTAAAAACAGGGCTAATTTAAACCTTTAAAACTCAACAAGTTATGATCATAAAACTTCAAACTTATATAACAAGAGGATCATCAGTAAGGTTTCTATATACAACAAACGTCTAATTCAAATAACCTATTAATCTAATCATACATCATAATCAGATTAACTAGGTTATCTAATCATCTGTCCCAAAATATCCAAAAGAACAACTAGATCCTCTGTCATCTCCAAGTTTGATTCATTCAAAAGTTCTCGTCTCTCATCCCCGCTTACCTCCCGGAATTTGTACCTGGTAAGAAGATTCAACTTGAAACATTAGGCTTTCGCCTAGTGAGAATATTCAAATCAAAATAAAATTTAACAATCAAAATCTCAACAGATAAATCAAACCTGTTCTCACCCATCTTACCGTACACGTGCTTAATCTCAACAACGGAAACCTACCCCAAACTCAAAACTATGACTAACCTTTAGTAAGTCATATTATCACAAACCAGAGCCAACTACGAATCAATCCCAGATTCTAGATCTATGCTCTAACATAATAAATCGCAATTACACATGCTTATTTATTAGAAAGGAAGTAGGGATTACAATTACTCATGTCAATCTCTATTCTTCCTTAGAAATCAGGAATTACGATTACTCACATCAATCCCATGATTTCTCAATAATGCAAAATAGGAATTACGATTACTCACATCAATTCCATATTTAACATACACTCAGGAATTATGATTACTCACATCAATTCCTTAATTCATATAAATGGGAATTACGATTACTCACATCAATTCCACATTTAACATACACTCAGGAATTATGATTACTCACATCAATTCCTTAATTCATATAAATGGGAATTACGATTACTCACATCAATTCCACATTTAACATACACTCAGGAATTATGATTACTCACATCAATTCCTTAATTCATATAAATGGGAATTACGATTACTCACATCAATTCCACATTTAACATACACACATTGGAATTACGATTACTCACGTCAATTCCATGTGTTCATATAAACTAGTGCCTATGGATCCATTACACTCTATCATAAGTATATACAATATTATATACTATATCCCGTAACATATTCTATATACATCTATAAAAATATTAATCTCGACACCTCGACTTCTCAACTATCCCCTCTTTGCTATTTAGTACGGGGATCAATATCTCAAATGTAAACTGCATGATCGGACTCACAAATAAGTCCCTTACAATTTTTCATAACATGGCTTTCATATCAAAATCTAAGTTATAATCATATAACAAATATCATATAAATATCAGATTGCATTCCACATAAAAGACTCAAACTGCTACTGAAAGTCCACAAAAATCGCACGCCACTGTAGCGAAAAGATACAATTTTCGCAAGCCAAAGCTGCGAATTTCTTAATTCTCGCAAGCCAAAGCTACGAATTTCTTAATTCTCGCAACCCACTGTTGCGAGTTTCTCCAAAATTCGCAAGCCATGTCTGCGATTTTCTCTAAAATTCGCAAGCACTGTTCATCGTCTTCTTCATTTATCCAGTTCACAAATACTTCTAAATAAGCCTACTATTTATCAATTAAGTCATACTAAAGCATTCAGACACATATTTAACCATCTATTTCAACTTTAATGGTTTAAATTTTAAAGAGATATGAGTAAACTCACCTTAATAAGAATCTGAACACTTTTTCTTCCTTTACAGCAGCTAAATCGAACAGCTTAATGAAGTCTAAACCCTGTTGCTTCACGTACAAAGGCTAAATCAAACAGCAGAACCCCAAAATCAGTTTCTTCCTTCTTATTTCTTTTTCTCTCGATATTTCTATCTTTTCTCTGTTTTTCGACTTCTTACTGATTTCTCAGTAAACATTCACAAAGGAAAACTCAATTAAGCCAACAATTTGACACCTCATCCTTTTTAAAACAGATGAGTCATAACTCATTTCCCAAACACACCTCCTACTTAAAGAAATGACATAATAAACCCTTAAGTTAATATCTCCAATTAACTTTACTTTAACCCAATTACAAACTTAACCTTATGATTAATATTATTCACAAAATAAATCAACGAAAATTCGGGATGTTACACCAGGGACCCTTGCGACACAAAGTTTGGGTTACTAACTCCGGGACCACTTAGGTTACCCGTTGAGACATCTACCTGAGAGGCAGAGCCACCTACGTTCACAGCTAGCATGTCGGTAGTTGTGGTAGGATTTCCCTCCGATCCTCGCATTGCACTGAAAGGCGGAGACACTACGGTGGTTCCGGTCGAGTCACGAAGAATCTCGACTTGGTGTTGTTCCTCTGGTGTCCTAGCCGAAGAATTTTCAATGTCAAATGGCTCTAGACTCGATGGTGCACGAAATGAAGTCGCGACCGGGGGCTGCTGGTCGCTTATTTCAACACCAGCACTCTCCAAATGAGAGACCGGTGGAAGTTGTGTTATATCCCTGTGAGAAACTGAAACATCCGTCTTTTGAGAGACGGATGAGTGGATGCGGGGGTCGTGCAATTGCTCTGCTGGGTCCACGGAGGCTTCTTCAATACCCTGTCCCAACAAATGAGACGGGATAGTAGATGTGGCGACCCGGATATCACTCGGTTGGGTTCGCTCAGGAGCCTCATTATCTTTACGGCTCAATCTTTCCTGGTTCGCTTTCGACCGTTATTCCCTCCTTCTCACATGTTCTATGTCCCGGGGAAGGCCCCTTCGGCGCTGGCTGGACCATGGGATTCCCTAACTCTCATCTATATGCTATCACATGTAGGGCTTCAAGTATATGCATAGTTGGGGTATCCGGTGGGTTTTTGAATATTCCGGATAAATGAAGGAAAATGGAGTCCGGATGCTATATGACGCCAAGAGTCCGGATGTGGTGTCCGGGTCCCCATCCAATCCGAATAAGGACCCGGTTCGGAAACCTATCCGGAAAGATAGAGGTTCCGGATACTTGTCTGGATACTCTGGGATTTTCACAAAAAATAGCTCTGTCCTCGTAGATTTTGCAAAAATAGGACTATTTGGATTTAAAACGAACCTTCTCTCGCTCCCCCTCAAACTGAGCATGGAGATGACTTTACTCCCCCTCGAATAGTGCAATGGGGAGGCCGACACACAAAAAAACTTTTAGACATTTAAAGAAAAATGTTGTGTCGCTCCCCCTCAAATGATGAACATAAGTTGAAATCCACACGGAAGTGTCCACACACACAAAAAACTTTTTAACATTTTTAAGAAAAACTGTGTGTGACGCTCCCCCTCAACAGTTGAGAAAACTTACCTGATACCGGTTCATGCTCCCCCTGAACACATGAACACTCTTCGCCAAATAGTTCCAGGTAGTTTGTGAGCCGCTCCCTCTTTCCGGTCATGTGCGTGGAGCATCCAGAGTGTAAGAACCACACATGACCGTCCTGCAAAACAAGATTAGCGGACCTTTGCTACCCAGATTTTCCTGGGTGCGGGAGGGTTAGGTTTGACACCCCGTGGAGGAACTTGCTTTGACACAGACTTCCCCTTAGGTGTAGATTGTACACCGTTTAGAGTAACTGGTTTTAGCACATGTTGCCTCTTAGGTGTAGAATTTACACGTTTTGGAGGAACAAGTTTTGTAGCAGGTTGCCTCGTGGGTGTCAGTCTAACCTCAGTAGGAGAAGCCCGTTTTGGGATGGATTTGATCTCCCGTTGTGGTTTAACCTCTGATTGGAAACCACGTTGATTATAGTGTTTCTTTTTGTTTTTACGGGGTTTGCGTTTGGGTGTATGATTATATATGTGATATGACCCAAACCAATCATTGTTATTGATATCATCAAAGTCATTCCAGCCACAACTAGAACAACACAAACAATCATGTGACAATTGAATCAATTGCTGAGTGGAATAGATTTCATCGGAAATTTAACATCTCTTTTAACAAAGTTATTCCTATGATTCCAAGCACAATCGTTTTTGTTCATTCTAGGGACAAAGACAGTATTGAAAGACTTTGATGTAGCATCCTCGACAGGTTCCTTGGCTGGCCACTTTGGTTTTGTTTGTTTAGCTCGACCGGTCTTTTGCTTCGGTTGTGATTGTTTTCGATAATTTGAAGCATTTTTGGAAATCTTAATCACAGCTGGGGCCTTTGTGTTAGAACAAGTTCCCTTTAGAAAATTGACCGGTCGATTGACTACTGGTGATAGAAAATCTGTATGGCTCGGAAGAGGTTTGTCGAAAGGGAACGACTGAAACTCTCCATCAGAATTACCTTCGGAGTTCATATATTCTGAAAAATGGACATCCGGAATTACTAGACTTGGATCGGTTGAGGAAGGCGAGGAACACGCTGTGCTTTCGGTTGTGTGCTTTGAGGAATTCGGTGCGGAAGCGTTTGAGAAATCAGAGTTTAAATTCCTTTTAACACACTCATCTTGAGAAACTTTACATTCTTTCGAAGAGATATTTCCGATGAAGGCTTTACACGAGGATGTGTCAGATGAGTTCTAGGAAAGTTCAGGTGAAATCTTCGTTATATTTTGAAGTAGGTCAAGTTTCACTTGGAGTTGACCATTTCTCATGTGCTCTTTTATCGTTTCTCTTGTCATTTCAGACAATTTAGATGAGAGCTTATTGATTTCACACTGAAGAGTTTCCTTTTCTTCATTTGTCACACCTTCGGTTTTCTCAGATTTGAGTTTCTCAAGTTCCTGAATTAGCGCTTTCTTCTCGTTTTGAAAAACAGACCTTTCTTTCTCAAGCGACTCCCCCAACTCGACAATCTTTGCTTCCAAGATGAGAGGGGGAACATAGAGTTTAAACTCGTCCGTCTCAGTCTTGGTTGCAGGTAGGGCTGTAAACGAACCGAACGTTCAGCGAACCGTTCGTGAACTGTTCGGCGGGAAGTTCGTTTATGTTCGTTTATTTAATAAATGAACGAACATGAACACGTTTTTTGTTCGTTTAGTTAAATGAACGAACATGAACAATGGTCTCGTTCGTTCATTTATGTTCGTGAACGTTCGTTCATTTATGTTCGTTAATGTTCGTTCGTTTACGTTCGTTTATGTTCATTTATGTTCGTTTATGCTTGTTTATATATAAACATGTTTATATAATATGAAATTAATATGTAAAATCATCAAGTAAATTGATCTTTTAGAATTTATTTTTCATACCTTCTAAGTTAACCTGGTTTTTCATTTTGTTAAGGTATTTTTTACGAACGAAATGATGAGTATGGTGGTTGTTTTTTGTTCATTTGGGTTCGTTCGTTTATGTTCATTTAAGTTCGTTCGTTTACGTTCGTTTATGTTCATTTAAGTTCGTTTAACTCTTAATGAACGAACATAAACGAACACGAACAAACAAAAATTCTTAACAAACGAACATGAACACAAAAAATCTCGTTCGTTTACCGTTCGTGTTCGTTCGTTTGTTCGTTTAAGTTAAACGAACGAACATGAACAAGCCTCCGTTCGTGTTCGTTCGGTTCGTTTACAGCCCTAGTTGCGGGTGCTTGGTCCTCATCCTTTTTGGAGGAATCCTTGGGCGTAGCAACCTTGTAAGGGTCGAAGTAGTCATTTGAGAGATACTTTTTGTTCTTTTGATAGGAATAGTTCAAAGGTTCATAACAAAACGGAAGTTGTATCCCTCGTTTGTGTGCGCGCTTATATTCCTCGGTTTCCTCTTCCTTTTCGGGTTCAAGAGGACCAGTCCATTGAATGGCATATTCCGGATACTCTTTATCTAACCCAAAACAAGCAAAATCATACAACGTAGGTGTTTGGTATCTACCCTTTTTCAAATAGTGTGGGTTATCGTATCCGATTCCCCACTCTTTGTTAAAATAAGTGAACTCCTTGGGTTTATTCATGTGTATGGTCTGATCAGTTTGGCCTCTTTTGTGGAGTTTTGTTTCAAGATCTAGTATTTTAGCGACAAACTCCTTATGCTGAATTTGAAGAGCAGAGCATTGATAAACAATTTCTGCTTTCTCATTCAAACACTGATCAAGCTTTATGGTCAGATCATATATCTTAGCTCGAAGATCTTTTGGTGCTATTGAAAGATTAGCACACTTTTCCTTTAGGTATGTGTTGTCAGATTTAAGCTTTTCAGTTATCTTTGATTGAGCATCTAACTTTACTTTTAACGAGTTAATTTCAAGTAGTTGTTCATTCGAGGAAAACATATATGACTCTACCTTTTGACCAAGCAATTGAACTTTATCAACTAAAGCGTTATGGGCTGGTAGACATACCTGACAAGATTCTCCAAGAGCTGGAGGCGTGGTGTGGTTGCTTATGGCATAAGCATCTCGAGACATCTTTGATGGTTGCACTAATGTGATCGTCAGACGTTGGTTCGATTCAAAGTGGAACAGTATCAAGGATACTTAAATGCCCCCCTCCTGCGACTTAGCACGGGGCAGCGCCCCCATAAAATTTTGAAAAATGAGGGTTCAGAAAGCTCCCGGATTATGGAATCCGGGTGGTTTCCGGATAAGGAATCCGGAAAAATAAGGTTACCGTGTGAAGTAAGTTTACCGGATGAATTAAATATAAGCAGAACTTACCGGGTGGCAGTACTTACCGGATGAGGAGCTTTCCGGATAACTTGGTGTTATCGGATGATATGCTTCCCGGATGATGGTGTCCGGAAACAATCAATTTGACCGGAAACTTTTGGTTGTCCGGATAAAATAGGTTACGGGAAACTTTGAGTTGTCCGGAAACAATATTTTACCGGAAACTTTGGGTTTCCGGAACAAATCTACCCGGAAAGATTGAAATTAAAGACTTACCCGGAAAGTTGGATCGTGTCCGGAAAGATTACGCGATTATCCGGAATGTTTAGAACTGTCCGGAAACCACGGCTGATGTATCCGGAAAGGACGGCTGAAGTGATGAAATCGATTGGGAATCAATTAGGGTTGCTTAAAAACGTTCCTGAAAGATTAGAAACACTTCCAAACACAAAAATAACACTACCCAAATCAATTTTGAAGCAAAATACCACGATTTTGATGAAAAAATTATGATTTTTGATATGAACACAACCAAAAACCAAAGCTTGCTTTTGCTTAAAAAATCACTCAAACGATCGAATTGAGACGAGAAAAATTGCAGAATTACTAATATGAGTAATACTAACAATATCCAATAAACAAGAACACTCAATTTCAGCAGAATCAAAAATTCGAAATTTCACTCAAGAACAAGTCGAATTTTAGAGAAAAAATTCTTACCAGATATCAAGAATCAATTTGAATCGTTCGTCCGTCTGCTCTGATACCAATTGAGAGTCTCAGATCCGTGCAACGATTAATGAAATCAAAATAATAAGCAATGAATATTACGATTTCAACTGGTCATCTCTATTTAGCTTTCAATATGAGAGAATTACAATAAGAGTGAAAGAAAGCAAATGAGACAACTAGCCTATTTTTCTAAGGCTAGATTGCTTTATATATGGCGGGCGCGTGGTTAACAAGCCCACGGCCCGTTCACTAACAAGGCCTAATTTAATCTATTACAATTAGCCCCTTGAACTTCTAATCAACCAAATATTACCCTAACACAACACAAACACGCACATCTTTAAGAATGACCTTCACTATGACCTAGCATTCCTCATGTTATTCGTCAAGGCTAGTCTGAAGCCATCCAGTCACAACACCACAGCCGACAGTCAAATTGTTGAAGTGCTCTTTTCACTTCAGCACAACCTGGCCATAGACGTCGGCCATATTATCTGGATGGAGATCCTAGATGCCGGTATGTCACTTGATGGGATTTTACCCTTTCTATGTCTTATCACACACTTTTGCAGGGAAGCGGGGGTCCCGATCGGGAACCTAATCAGGCCGAAGGGAGATTTTGGTGAGCACCAATACAGGGAACAAATCACGGCAGCAGCGAAGCGCGATAGGCAACGAGAGGAGGACCCGGGTACTTGGCGACGAAGGGTAGCCCGGGCGGAGCCGACTCTTCCCGACTCAGATCCCGAGGATCCAGATTTTGATCCTGCCGTACCACAGGCCGATCAGGAGGAGCACTCAGGCGACACCCCCCCCCCCCCCCCGTACATCTGGAGGTTAACCCAGCAGATGGAGGCTGGGTTTCGAGGGGTGAATGAACGCATGGATGGATTCTCCAACCACATGGATGGATTCTCCGACCGCCTTATCCAATATGGCATACCGGAGATGCCTGAACCCGCTCAAGGCCAAAGGAGAGTGTGTGGAAGGCAATCGGGTGGAGCATCTTCCTCACAGCCTCGTTAGTCACGGTTTGTCGTTTCGTTAGTTTTTCTGTTGATGTTTCTTTTTCATTGGTTTGATGTAGTTTGTTGATGTTTACTCAATTTCGGACAACTGTAATAACCGCATATTTGTACTGTCACACTTTGTACCGCTACGAATCACCACTTGCACATTGGGGACAATGAGTAGGTAAGGTTTGGGGTTGCACAATCGGGATCCTTTAATTTACTGCACGTAGATTTTTTCCATACTTTTTATGTTTAGATCATATAAGCCAAAATCTCTATGTTGAATGATTGAGATCGACCATTGAGGGATGAATCTTACGATAGCAATGTGACCATTAAGGGAGGACCGGGAAAAGGCATGACTAAGGACATTAGTGGAGACCACCCAATAGCGAGATTTGAGCCTAAATGACGTATTTCATTGCGAGGGATTTAAACACTTAATTCGTATACACTTTTTCGAATTCCTTGTCGTGATTATAGAGTGATCTCGCTATAATATTGCATTGAGTAGCAAAGACGACCATCGGGATATTGGGTAAGGGTATAGTATACCATATCGTGTGGACCTTAAGAGATGATTCCAGGCATTGTGTGCATTTTTACACCCGATTTTATCTATCGTCCCTTTTTGACCCATTATGTGTGTATCAAAAACCCCTTTGCAGCCAAACACTCACCACTTGTTCATTTCAGACCTACCATTAAACCCTAGCCAAAAGCCTTAACCAACCCCTATCCGAAAGTGTGTCAATCAGAAGCGGTAATGAACAGCAGAAGATAGAGCAGAAAAGAAAAAGTACAGGCCAGTCATGAAAATAAATTGGGTCATTCTGACCCAAGAGATAGAAAAGAGGGCCAATGCAGCCCCAATCAAATAAAGAGGGCCAATGATGCCAAAAAACAATTAGTTTAGACAGTTATCTACAGCTGAAAAATAAGAGAGTCAAAGTGACTCCAACAATGACAAAGAGGGCCAAATGATAGAAAGTGAAGCCAGGAAAGTTCAAAACTGCTAAGGATTGACACATCGAGGATTTTTGATCCGCTTACCCTTCGTTCCTAGCCATAACCCTAGCCCCATTACAACCCATGTAAAAGACCTGGATGATCTTTTGGAAAATGTGATTATGGTATACGACCACCTTTACCAATAGTTCCTGTCTTGCTACTTGATTCCTTTCTTAGATCAACTTTTTGGACATTTGTGCGTCTTTCATTAGAGTTGTCATGTAATTATCGAGTATCATTGTACATAAGTTCCTTATACATGACAACATGTGCGACAGCCTAGGTTCGAGTGAAATGAGAGCATCCCGTGAGGTAGGGTCGAGGCGAAATGTTTTCCCTAGTAGGCTTGGACTTAGTGCGAACTTAATGCGATCAAAGCGGTTGTAAGTTCAACTCACAATGGAAGGGATCGGTTAAACATGATAGAGATGCGGTGAGGATGAGATAAACATTCACGGGTATGGATAAAATAGACGTGCAATACGGGGGTTCACTTGGGAAATATGCAGTTATTGATTCATTGAGGTGTGCTTTAATTCTGTTTTTCGCTATTTTGCTTGAGGACAAGCAACGCTCGGTTTGGGGTTGATAATGCCAATTCTTGGCGTTATTTTTAGCTTACAAACCACGGAGAGTGGCTTGTTTTGAAGCAAAGCAGTGTAGCTTTTACGTTTTTCCAGTGAATTGTGCAGGTATTCCGAGAGTAAACGAGAGTCGAGAAAACGAGCAGAAAAGGACCGGAAAAGAAGCTACATTGGGCTAAATGGAGATTCCAGATTCAAACATAAATGAAAGCCCAAATCCAAGCCCAAGAATCAGGCCCTAATCCACGACCCGAGATCCAATTCACAACCTGACCCGACCCAAGCCAGGACACGCGCGGTTTCCCACGCGACTTTAAGTCGCGGGGAAACCCGCGCAACTCTCTGTTCGTTGCTACTTTTGACGTTTTTCGGAGGATTAGGTCAGGACTTTTTCACGTGCGACGGTAGGCTACGAGGGGGCGATTTTCAGAGGTATTTCGAGCACTTTTGAGCCACGATAGAGGACCGATTGAAGAGGAGTTCACCACGCGAAGCGGATTAGAGCCGAGAGAAGGGATTTCATCAGTACATTCTTCACGTTTACGACCACGATGTTTACACACACCACTTTCTATCCTTTTCTTGAGTTTTTGTCCAACCCCAACATAAACTAATCTTTAGATGTTGGGGGTTGGAATAACTATGGTTTTTATGATGGATGACGTGTAACCGAATGATCTTTATTCGATTTGATCTATGAAGCATTTGATTTTAGTTTTTCATACCCAATTGTAGCTTGATCACCTTCAATTGAATTCCATGGTTTTTGATTAAGTTCGAGAGAATTAATTAATCACTAGATCAGGTAATCAAGTGCCGGAAAGGAGATTCGGGTAGAGATAGCCGAATCACCTTTTTGCCTTGTAAAAGTTTAACCTAATGTGTTTTTAAAATCACCGGTGGAGATCGAGAGATAAAACTAGTGAGTTTAAGATAAAATCCGTTATTGTTTGAGAAAGAATAACGGTGAATTTCAAAACTAGGGTTCATAGAAATAATCGGTAATCATCGTTCGGGTTCGTTTATCGAGAGTATAACCATAGGAAGTCTAACCCTCAACCTTTTCTCTATCAAAGTTCTTTCCAAACCTTCTGTTAATCGATTCTAGTTTTATTTAGTTTTTAAACAAGTTCTAACCACAAATCCAAATTTCGATCGTTCAGTTAATAGCGATTGTAGTCATTGTGATACTTAGTTCCTAGTTCCCTGTGTTCGATACTCGTACTTCCGTACTATTACTTGATTTCGACACCGTACACTTGCGGTTAGATTTAGGGGGGTGTAAACCCGCCTATCACCCTCTATGTATATTGAAGTTTAAATGAAGCAGGTCACTTCCATATTTATGGTATTTGGACTTCATTATATTTTACGTTCGCGTGAGTATTGCTTCGTATTATGTTTTCAATGAAGTGTTATAATTAAATGGATGGTTTTCCATGATTTATGGGTTGAGTATTTTGTTGTCAACCGTATTCGAAGGTTTTGCCTAATATAGAATTATTCACGTATTTGAGTGAGTTGGGATTGGAATTCATTTTGGAAAACGCTTTATACCTTTTGGGAACTTTTCTCAATAATTTTGGGTGCGTTGGAAAATGAGTTGTTTATATCCTTTTTGTAAACTTTTTTGGAAATCATAATCTATGTTGCAAACTTTCATTTAAATAATTATTTCAATCATGCTATAAACTCTTGAACTCACTAGGCGTTAGCCTAACCCTTTTTATTTGTCGGCATGTGCAACAGGTCTCAGGTTGGGAGTAGTTCTAGTGACATGTGTGAAAGGTCGTGTGCTAGTAAAATGCTCGAGAGGTGAATAGCTTAAGTGAAATTTTCCGCATTCATCCTTGGGATTAGCAACTTGTACTTGGGTTAAGTAACACCCGTCGTAGTTTTAGTCTTTGTAACAAGACTCGAATTATATTTTATTTGAGGTTAACCATAGATTGTAATTTAAGGTATTTTACCTATTGGATTATTGGAAGAAATCCTATTATTTTGGATGTATTATCAAAAAAATTAATTAGTTGCTCTTTCCCAATTCGAGAGTGTTACAAGTTGGTATCAGAGCATAAGTTTGAGAGAATTAGGTGTTGATTTTGGATACCTAGACTCAAAACGTGGATCCAAAGAATATACAAAAAAAATGTGAAAAAATAATGAATTGATTATGAACATGTGATATTTGGTTAAAATTGTGAATTTTTAATTAAAAGTGTATCGAGATTTTTTTTTACATAAGGCTTAATTACGAAAATTATGAATTAAAATATAAATAAATCTAAAAGATATAATGAGAATTTAAGAGTTTATCCGTTTTAAAATGATAATTATCCTAATCTCTAAAATTATTTTTAATTTTTTATTTATGGCATTTTTTTAATTAATAGATTATGTGGTTCATATTTCTTCTCGTCTTCTCGCAAATCAGTTTGCTTCTCGTATGATCCTCTCTCTTTCTTTCTCTCTCTCTCTCTCTCTCTAAATAATAAAAGAATTTGAATGTTTTGAATTTTTAAACATTTGTTGTATTAATAAGGAAAAAAAACCTAAATCACTAAAAGATATACACTTTTAAAATAAGTTTTGATTTATAATCATTGTTAGCTTACTAAAAAATAATAACAAAAAATATATTCATTAAAATAAATTTTTATTTATAAGCATTGTTAGCTTAATAATAAAATTAATAAAATTAAATAACAAAAAAATATACACCATTAAAATAAGTACCTTTATTCATATTGTTATATGGTGGATTAATTTAATTAAAATCTTTTATTTATAACCATTGTTGCATTCCTATTAATTTTTGGTTATATAAGAAAGAAAACAAATTCAAAAAAATATATGTTAAATAATAATTAAAAAATAATAAGAAAAAAGATTATAATTATATATATTGTTGTTAAAAATGTGATATAAATAATATTTTGATTTGTTAAAATATTAATATTGAATAAATAAAACAATAGCAATTAGTAATAAAAAAAATGAAATGATTAACTCATTTAATGCTACCTTTGATTTTAAAAAAAATCAAAACTCTAAAAAAATTGTAAAGCCTTAATGGAGTTTCTCCTTAACTCTCTCTCCTACATTCTCCTTTATATATATATATATATATTGATGTTAGCTTAATAATAAAAATAATAAAATTAAATAACAAAAAAATACACCATTAAAATAAGTACCTTTATTCATATTGTTATATGATGGATTAATTTAATTAAAATCTTTGATTTATAACCATTGTTGCATTCCTTTTAATTTTTGGTTATATAAGAAAGAAAACAAATTCAAAAAAAAATATGTTAAATAATAATTAAAGAATAATAAGAAAAAAGGTTATAATTATATATATTGTTGTTAAAAATGTGATATAAATAATATTTTGATTTGTTAAAGTATTAATATTGAATGAATAAAACAATAGCAATTAGTAATAAAAAAATGAAATGATTAACTCATTTAATGCTACCTTTGATTTAAAAAAAATTAAAACTCTAAAAAAATTGTAAAGCCTCAATGGAGGCTTCTCCTTAACTCTCTTTCCTACATTCTCCTTTATATATATATATAGGATGTTAGCTTAATAATAAAATTAAATAACAAAAAAATATACACCATTAAAATAAGTACCTTTATTCATATTGTTATATGATGGATTAATTTAATTAAAATCTTTGATTTATAACCATTGTTGCATTCCTTTTAATTTTTGGTTATATAAGAAAGAAAACAAATTCAAAAAAATATATGTTAAATAATAATTAAAAAATAATAAGAAAAAAGGTTATAATTATATATATTGTTGTTAAAAATGTGATATAAATAATATTTTGATTTGTTAAAATATTAATATTGAATAAATAAAACAATAGCAATTAGTAATAAAAAAATGAAATGATTAACTCATTTAATGCTACATTTGATTTTAAAAAAATCAAAACTCTAAGAAAATTGTAAAGCCTCAATGGAGGCTTCTCCTTAACTCTTTCTCCTACATTCTCCTTTATATATATATATATATATATATTGATATATTGATGTTGCATTCCTTTTAATTTTTGGTTATATAAGAAAGAAAACAAATTCAAACAAAATATATGTTAAATAATAATTAAAAAATAATAAGAAAAAGGTTATAATTATATATATTGTTGTTAAAAATGTGATATAAATAATATTTTGATTTGTTAAAATATTAATATTGAATAAATAAAACAATAGCAATTAGTAATAAAAAAATGGAATGATTAACTCATTTAATGCTACATTTGATTTAAAAAATATCAAAACTCTAAGAAAATTGTAAAGCCTCAATGGAGGCTTCTCCTTAACTCTCTCTCCTACTGTCCTACATTCTCCTTTATATATGTATATATATATACTAGGTAATCTAAACGCGCTTCGCGCGGCGGTTGAAGTAGAAAGTTACTTAATACTAATATCATATAAATAAATTTTACTAAAGGGACACTTACGAAAACGTTTATGCACATAATCGCTTACCAAGTTATATTACTTTATCGGATGAATATGACAAATATCAAAAATCTTACCTTATAAGAGTTACGGTAATGACCAAGAATCTTACACGGTAGATAATGGTGAAGACACTTACCACAGTTAGCGTTTACCAAAACAATTTTTGCATACAATACTGTTTTAATGGACTAAAATTTTACAAAGTAAATAAGTGATGGTGTTGAATTTTACCGGTAAACACTTACCCAGACAAACATTTGACAAACAACCTCTATGTTACTGAAAACGTGATTGAGTAATTTAAATTTCATTTATAAATTTCATATTTCACCAAGAATGAAAATTGAAAGTAGTTTTTAATATTGTAAGAATAAAGGGAGTTTTTTTATAACTAAGAGACAAACCTCATAATAAATTTAGGGTTGGGCTAAATACACCAATTAGGTATTTAAACCACAAACCAAGAGGTTGAATTGGTACATTACCAAGTTTTTTTCCAAAATATCGTGTACCAACCAATTATAATTGATATGCATAATTTCTTTGTTTGTATTGGTTTTGTACCAATTTCACATTACATTTCACTTCGCATTTTGTTCAAATTTTGAGTTACATTTTAAGACTTTAGACAACACATGTGATGTTTAAGGGGTTTTAGTCGCAAGATATAAACTTGCAAATATTCAAATGTCCAAATAAAATAATTAATATTACAGTGTTCGATGTACAATACATAAAAATTACAATATATAATATAAAATAAATAGGTGGGTACTATCGTACCACCGTTGTATGCGATTTCTAATACCGTGTACCAACCAAGTTCAAATACTTGACATGGTACTACCAACCGACTCTAATTGATACCAGTTGGTATAACATGTTGGTTGATTTTATACAAAATTGCTACCTATACACATACCTATGCACTTCTTCAGTTTCTATTTCAGCTTCAAGAAAACATCATCATCCACCGTAACTGGAACCATGGTCTACACCTCATATCAACAACACCATTTAGCCATTGTTGCATACTCAGCAACATCAATCTGATCACCACATCAACTATGCAAAACTAAAAAAGAACCCAATCCCTGCTCTTTATTGAACCACAACAACCCATTTCAAGCATATAGTGGTGCATGAAATCTTTTATCCACCCTACTCAACAACTTTTGATTTTGGATATTAAAAAAATTAACAACAAATGAACACTTCAATTTATGTTTCAGCAACTCAAAACTACCATCAACATCATTATATGCATCTCCTGAATCCCATTAAAAAAATACCCATTTCAGTTTCAGCTCCAAATTCGGTTCCATAAGATTCTTATATCGAAGGTATTTTAGATATTCTACAAAATATGGCAAGTCAAAAGTTGCAAATTACATGGGACAAAAGGTGTAGATTCATTCAAGTATTTTCGATATCCTACAAATACTCGGTATTATATGTGTTAGGTCAAAAGACTCAATTTCCATGACAAAAGTGGAACAACTCTTCAGGCAGTTTAAGAAATAAGTAAAGCTCTGAAACATGGTGTTATAAGAACTCAATATTAGAAGAAATAGCCAAATAGGTATGTAATTTTTGGAAATTTTATATATGATGGTCAAGTGTATGTTTACATATGCAAGTTATTGTTGAAACTTTAAAGATGGTCAAGTGTATTTTTATATTAAAAGCACTTGGAAGTTGGAACTCACTGGCAACATTTTTTGTAATTCTTCAGAGTCTGAATTCAGTGATCGGGTGAGATAAAACGGTAGTTGTTGTCTTTTTTGTTGACAAACTCAGCATCGAAAAATTGCCTGTTAGCCTAACACATGTATCTCAACTAAAACATAACCAAATTAGGCAAAGATATATATACCTACACGCATAGAACAAACCCCACTTGCAAATGAGCCAAACTAATTCAGTGTCTTTAATTACACTTTAAAAAGGTAGACCTATTGAGCATAATTTGGGGAGGGCAAATTTTACCATTTATCTCTGCATGTATAGTTTAAAGCATAAATCTGCATACACAGATCAGTTCCCAGAACACAAAACAAAGCTATATTGTTAGTTTTACGTCAATTTTAGAAAATACATATCTACAACCTTGTCATGTTCATTCGATAAGGTAAAGTGACCCGATAAGCGCGGTAAGTGTTTAGTAAACAAACCCTTAATCCTCTTATTACCTTAAGTTAATCAAGCCAATATTAATTTTTACAATCCCAATGTCATGCCTTAATGAAGCTAATTAGTCTCAGATCAAAATCTTGATCATAATATAAGTAACATTACTGTAACATCCCAAAAATCCAACAGGACAAACATAGCATTACATCATAAGATTTACAAAACTGGTTCCCAGAATTTCATTACATCAATCTAATACTTAGGTTGGCGGAAACAACCTATACACAACTGAGAATAATCTAACTTCTACAAGAGGCACTTGCACTGTTTCTAGTTGCATCTGCACTCTATCTTGCTCTTCCTCATTTACCTGAACCTCCTATTAATCGCTTACCTGAAAAGGTTTTAGTTTTGAAAAGCGAGGGTTAGACCATGAGGTCTAGTGAGTTCCCTCCATAATCGGTGTACATCATCATTATAAAATCATTTTTATAAAACAGTTCACATTCTTCACATAAACATCATTCATGGTGCTGCACAGTGTAATGGATCTCATAAACATTCCGCGATCGGGGCCCCAGCAGACTCCCCTCTCGCCCGAGTAGGAAGGAAACGAATTCCCTCCTACAAGCTCATCGCATATCCGAGTAGGAAGGAAATGAATTCCCTCCTACAAGCTTCTCACAATAGCCCAAGGGATCATCGGATCCCGAGGTCTTCAGATCCCACTGTGCAGACCTACTCCACATACATACACATAGCTCATCATGATCATAAAACATGAAATTCGTAAAACACTTTACAATTCATTTCATCTTGCTGAATAATCTTTTCAGTAGAACATACTTTTCATGGGAAAACGTTCGTAAAAGCTTGTAAATAAATCATGCTCATAAACATGCTCTGATCAGTAAAATATTAACTTTCATTCACATAAAAATCATGTAAAATGACATGGCATTTCCACATAATCACTTTCTTTGGAAAACATGTAAGATCACGTATTTTAGTTAGAAAAACTCACCTGATACGCTTACTATCTTTTCTTACTTCGCTTCTGGCTTTCGATCGGTCTACCTGAGGAATAGATGAGATATAAACTACTCAGATGCCTAACCAACAGTCCAGACACCACTCGGATTCGACTTACCGGACATCTGCCACTTTCCGGGTACTACTTTCCGGACAACCATACTTTCCGGACAACCATACTTACCGGACAACCTTACTTACCGGACAATCACTTACCGGACATTCACACTTTCCGGACAACCCTTTATCGGACAACTACTTTCCGGATAACTTCTCATCCGGATAGCCTTCTTATCCGGACAGTTTCCTCATCCGGAAACCTTCAAATTGGACAACGTGTCCGGACGCCCACAGACTTTCCGGACGCCGACTCAGAACCATAATTGGGACCGAAATTCTCAGAAAAACTCATAATCCAAGGAATTTAGATTAGCAACAATATTTTGATTACTAAGCTCTATTAGTACTGAACTCTTAGTTGCCCAAAAACGCATTTGAGACACCTAATTTCTTCCATAAAGTCTCAAGCTCAACTTTTAAACAAAAACCCCAAAATACCTAACTTAGCAACATTTTCACAGATTAGGGATGAAGAGAAACGATTACCTGATTGATTTAGGATGATGAAAACTTTCCTTTTCTCCCAATTAACTTGGAAACTCTTTCTTCTTTCTTGCTCTACCTCTCTTTCTTCCTCCTTGCTCTTTCTCTCTTTCTTCCTTCTTATTCTTTCCCCCTTTCTTTCTATTTCAGTCGCACACCACCACAAGAACCCCATAATACTGATTTCTAAGAAATGGTGCCCTAAGGGTTTCGGCTCATTTTATACTTCTCAAAATTTGCTAATAGGTCCCTCAAGTCCAACTTTCAATGCTTAGACTTCGACCACCAAACTTTCACAATTTCCATAAAAAAACCGGTTGTTACAATTACATTGAAAATTGATCAAAGTGATACCCGAGCCATGGTAGTAGTAGGTTCAAGACCCAAATTAACGAAAAAAGGAATGTCACCGGGCTCCACGTCAATGCTAGACGGTGGTCCTCGCTGCCCATCGAGTGCATCTATGGTCTTCCTAATTTTCAAGCCTTGCACTTTCTCCCTGAACCCACCATAATTGGTTGGCATTTCTTCCAACTAATTATGAATACACTTGATTTATTGCATCACTAAACCGGTAAAACTGATATTGACTCATCGTCATCAGAAGATAAAGACTCATTAAAATAAATAAATACGCTTTATTTATTGCAAACATACCAATCCACGTTTTATGTATCCAGTCTCAAGGAGATATTATAGCATCTGATTGGTTTTCTTGGAACTTCAGAGATGAAGGAAACACATCAGCAACTGATTTTGCCACACATAGAAGTTTCTGATCGAGAGATAGAGAAGTTTATGAGCAACCATGGCATGCTTAAACTCGATTAAAGCCACATACTTCAATTCTTTTGCTTCAGGAATGCCCTAAAAAATTAAGACACGAGAATTCAAATAAGACAGTAATTTCCCTTCAGTAATGTGATGCAAATATCTATATGCCCCCTAAACAACTAACATATCAAAACCGAGAAAATAAAAGTAAAATGCCCAAAAAGATAATCTGTACCATCGTGAATCTGCGGCTTTTGTCAGCAGCCCCATAACCCACATATGTTGTGAATCTATCGTCCCCTAACCAACAGGTAGATAGAGACCGAGAAGAAGAAGTAAAAAGCCCAGGGATGGAGAACGTTTCAATATGGGGAGATGATTAGTTCAACACGAAGAAAGATAAGCAGTAAATTGATAAAAAGATGGAGTACGCCTTATTAAAAAAACAATCGTAAGCAAAAAATGAAGAAGAGAGGAGGACGTACCAGTAATCCACACCCCGCATATGGAGATGGCAGAAGTGAGAAAAAAGTTAGAAGATTGAGGGATCGAGAAACGGAGAAGAATAGAGAAAGGGGTACAAACTACCGGGGGAAGACACAAGGGTTTTTAGAGTTAAAAGAAGAGAAAAAAATGCTAAAATTGAGAAAAAAGAAAAATGTGAATGATGACAATATTTTATTTAAAAAGCAGTAGACTACATTTTATCACTTGTTTAATATACCTATCATCATCTGGCAATCTTTCATCCATTCACTGACATGAAATAACTACAAACACTACAATTTGAGAATACTCAAATCTCATAATATCACCTCATTTTACATGGATTTTCTTCTTATATATATAACTATTAAGACTGATATTTATTCTTATAGAAATTAAGGTTTTGCAAAAATAAGGTTGGTCTAAATACATATTTAGCCAACGAAATATTTTTTGGTTGCCTTAAATACATATTTAGCAAACAAACAATTTTTTATTTTCAAAGTTACCTCCTATAACACCACCATTTGAATTCAAACCCCTCCGCTTTGGAGCTTGTTTATTGTAAGTATGTTCTACACCAAATCAAACCAATCCACAATTGTTAGAAGTCTGTTACATAGAAGGAATCTAAATAGTTCTTCTGCAGATGGTACATAATCTTGTTGTATAAAATAGATTACTCAACCATACATCTACAAACACCAATTCAACCCGAAAAGCACTGCAAAATAAAGCAACACGTTCATGTGTTGTCCACAAACTGCCATGGGAGGTGCTCATTTTCATGAAGCAAAAGTGTTGGCCTCTATCTTGAAGGAATGACCATCAATTCTCTTGCAAAATGGAACACACTTAAACAAACTTTTCGGCATGCACATATTGTAATTGTAACTATTGACAGCAATATATGAAATTTTGTTCATATATGGTTAGTCACTTAGTTGAGAGCAAGTGAAACAGTGGATCCTCAAAGTTATAAGAAGACATTTACCTTGCGAATCTTCATAATTGTACACCATTAGTTTTGAACGTTTCCACTTCGCCTTTGGTACGAATGCATCATTTATGCCCTGTATCAAGAAAGTGAACTATTCATTGCTGCAAAGATACATGACAGGGGCACCAAAATTATTAGGATATGTACGGATACATCATAAATTGCAAATATGACTTCAATTCTTCGAATTGCATTCACTAAAAATTGAACATATGCTAATCGTTGAATAAGAACATAGGCAGCTTTTTGTTCTTCATAATAACATTATAGTTACTTGAGAGTGAACTTTGTAGCTCTTCACGAATGAATTGAAGCTCTTTCTGATTTACAACTCTAGTGTTATTTGCAATGTTGAGTGAAAGCATATCAACATGTGAAACTAAAATACTTGCATTGAAAAATTCCAAATAAGGGTAAAGAGAACCCTAGGGTAAATGATTTACGCATTTGGGATAAAAAGACCTAGGACAAATGAAAAACAGATAGAGAGATGGAGATTGAGATTAAGATGTAAAAATTGATGTAGTCAAGAACAAATGGAGATGGAGGCAAAGTCGGACCAGAGAATATGGACTAAAGACGGGAAAGTCCTTTAACATAGTTTTAATTTATTTGCAAGTGATTAAAATTTCAAGAGAACTATTATGATTTAATGACCACAATATTTCACTAAGTACATCACTAATGGTTGAGTAACAATATGTATCATTTGCTTTTAAAACCAACACAAAAGAAGCATACTCATTTACTTCAAAACATAGCTAGTTTGTAACTTTATTAATACCTCACTATTAGCTAAGATAGAGTCTATAGTTGATCTAAAACGGTTTTTCCCACATGTGGTAGCAATAGTTTTCTTGGAAAATCCATTGTGATATTTGGTTCATTGAATGATCCTTAGCAATAGGTTATCGGTCTTCCCATGATTTTATCACCACTTCCCAAACACCAAATTGTTTGCTTTTATCAATTTATGTTTTAATGGATTCACCCATCTTCTTTACCTTTAATGACTAAAACTTCTTCAGCTGGTATGAGATCCCTCAAATACTTGGAACTCTACTGAGATACGACACAGGAATGAAGCAGCTAAAAACGATTAAGAAAAAGTGTTAAAAGATGTGATTAAAATAAACAATCTTGACATTTATTATTTAAAAGGGTATTAACTTGAAATGTTTAATATTTTAGGTTATTATGTGTAGTAATCAAATAAAGAGAGACTAATATGACAAAGTGTTGAAAGTTCAAGACTTCAAGGGTTGCGCCTCACTTTGTTAGAATGCTAAAGGGTAGCGGAGTACTGCTTACAAGTGCAAGGGCTGAAATCGTAATTACAGAAGGGCTGGAGCGTAACTTCAAGATGAGGATATTTAAAGTGCATTCTTTTCATTTTGCAATTCATCCCAAAATATTTATTCTTTCAGTTTACATCGTCTTAGCTCTCTCATTTTCTATCTTTTACTCTCTTCTTCCTCTAGTTAATTTCTCTCTGTAAGTTTCATATTATAACTAGGGTTTATATTTTTCTTGTAATTCTTGTAGAGAGTTTGTAATGTTTCTGAGTTTTCTTCTTAAATAAAATCAGTTTGTCTTTTTAAACATGGTATCAGAGCACAATGGCTCGATCCTTGTAGAAACGATTCCACTAAAAAACGATTTCGGTATCTAGATCCATCGTGGTTAATCTTTCTCGGCTGGAGTGTGTCGTTTTAAATCAATACCATGAAGGTCGCTACAATCACTGAGATCTGTGTGTTATTCGTGGTCGTTTTTGTTGGTGCAAGTGTACCCAGCTTTTAATATTATGATATATTTTTGGTACACATAAAATCACATCTCCATATTTATTTTGATGATTACAAAACACACCGCATTCTTTGTTATCTAATATTTTATCTGAGTGTGCAGCTTTTAAATAATCTCGATAATTTTATCTGAAGAATCCAAGACTGAAGATTTTCGTCGTTTTAATTTTAAAATGATAAATCACCCTAAAATAATATACCACTTGGATTTTTCTAATACTGTCTTTTTAAATAAACCAAGTCAGCTCTCCTCAACATCTTATCATCTTGCTGGATCATTTAATGTGAAAGATTTGTTTCTAGAAGAATCTGCGCATGCGTACTGCTTCCTGCAACAATTTTCTGGGCGGCATACCGCGAAGGTACAGGCGGTATACCGCGGCAGGCATGGTGTATATCTCTGATTGGTTGGAAGCTCCCTTTGTCTGCACGGCATACCGCGAAGAATAGCCGGTATACCGCTGGTACAAGTTTACGTTTTGTTTTGCAGGGTTGACCTTCTCTTCTGCAATGTACTTTTCTTCTGCACGGTATACCGCGAAGGATTGCCGGTATACCGCGAAAGCCCGTGGACTGTTGCTCATCCAGTATATACATGCAACCTACCAGCATTCAAAGCTACCAATTTACAATAACTCCTCTCTGCATTTGATAAAGACTCTGCAGCCTCTTCTCTTGATAATTAAACTGTTAAAATTATAAAACACGTTTTTGAGTAAGAAATCTTGAGTTGATAGCAGATTAAAATCTCTCGATTAGTTGAATCAGCAACACAACTCAAGTGATCAAACTCTCTAAAAATATCCAAGTGATAAACCTTATACAAGAGTGATTATTCATATTAAAATTATACCCTCTTGTAAGTGTTTGAATAGAGTGAGTGATCCACATAATTCTCTCAAAGAAGAGTGATTCGCGTTTGTTGTACTAAGGTTTGTGTTCTACCGTAAAGAACACGTTTTCTTATTGGATCTCCGAGAAGTGTTTTCTCGAGGTGGACTAGCCAACCGCGTGATTGGTGAACCACTTTAAAATTTCGGTGTCAAGTATTCTCTTTCCTTTATCTCTTTATTTTTTCCGCTGTGCTTTATTATATCTGTTTATATAAACTGCTTTGCATTTATATTTTTTTATACAATCTCTGTGTATCTGTTTGTATTTATACTCTTCTGTATTGTACTATATTTACTCTGTATTTATTTACAAAAGAATTTTTGAAAGTAAGATTTTTTATAATACAACCTAACCCCCCCCCCCCCCCCCCTTGGTTGTCCAACAATTGGTATCAGAGCAGGGCTTTCAAAATTTTTCTGCTTAAATTTTTTTTCTAAAATGACTCAACAAACTAATATTGTGTTTTCAAAACCTCCTTTGATAGATACTGAAAAGTTTGGCATTTGGGCCGAGCTATTTGAATGTCACGTGCGTGGCAAAAATCAAAAGATTTGGGACATAATTGAAAATGGGAACTTTAAACCCAAAATTGTTAAAGATGATGTTTTTATTGATAAACCTTTAGATGAATGGACTACTGCTGATGAATCTCATTTTTGTTTAAACTTTGAAGCTAAAAATATATTATATGCTGCTTTAACAACTGATGAAATTGAAAGAGTATATACATATAAAACCGCTAATCAAATATGGGAAAGTTTAAATAATACTCATCGTGGAAACACGGAAGTTAAATCAAGTAAAGTAAATATTCTAGTTCACGATTATGAACTATTCGAAATGAAACAAGATGAGTCAATTGACTCAATGTTTAAAAGATTTAACCTTATTATGACTACTTTGAAAGGTTTGGATCGCACTTATCCTAACGATGACTATATAAGGAAAATCCTACGAGCCCTTCCTTCGGAGTGGATGCAAAAGATAACATCTTTGGAAGACTCCCGTGACCTTTCCCTAATGAAGATAGATGACTTAATCGGAAATCTCAAGGTGCACGAAATTGCACTTAAAAGAAATAAAGAAAGGGAGCAAGTTAAAAAGAAGTCAATCGCTCTCAATGTCTCAACACCAAAAGTCGAGAAGAAAAAGGAGAAAGCTAGCTCCTCAAAAGATCCTTCCGAAACTCTCGATGAAGTCGCCATGTTGGTAAGAAACTTTTCCAAGTTTTTTAATAATAATAAATTTTCTAACAATGGCAGATTTCAAAGAAACGGCAACTACCGTCGTGGTGGTGAAAACCGAAGTCGTAAGTTCCATAAACGAGACGAAAAAGTAAAGAAAAATGACGACTCAAGTGGTGACGATAAAGCTAAGCCAAAGAGAGGATTTTGCTACTCGTGTGGCGACAAAGATCATTACGCCAATGAATGTCCGAAAAAGAACAAGTACCAAAACAAGAAGGATAAAGCCTTCATTGGAGGCGCGTGGAGCGCGAGTGAAGAAGAAGATGACTATCAAGCCATTTGTCTTATGGCTGAAAGCGACAACGAGGTAAACACTTCTTATTCAAATTACGATAGTGATTATGATAGCGATAGCGAAAACAATCTTGAATTATTGCATGAATCGTTTCATAAAATGGCTAATCTTGCAAATAATTATAAAGACGAAATTGCTATGTTAAAAGAAACTGTAAATGCATGTAAAAAGGAAATAAATAATGTTAATCAAAAATCTGCAAATGATATGAATATAATTGCTAAATTAGAAACTAAATTAGGAGAAAAGGATTTTTGTAAATCTTGTGATGCTCTAAAGAAAGAAATTGCATGCTTAAATAAAAAGTCACATGAAAATATTATTTGTACAAAATGTGATATTCTTGAAAATGAAATTGCATGTTTAAAGGCTAAATGTGCTTCATATGAAAAAGATAACATGTTAGCTAAAGCTTTTGAAAGTAGTAATGAAAAAGTTCTTAACATGCTTAATATGTCGAACCGTATAAATTGTAGAAAAGGTATAGGTTCAAATACATGTGTTGAAAAATGTAATTGCATGCCTATTAAAAGATGTTATGAACCACCTAAGTTTAATACACGAAAGCCGTATATGCAAAAACCTCCGTATGTACCTAAAATGCATAATGTAAATTATAATACGAGAAAACCGTATGCTCGCATGTATAACGATAAGTATTCTAAACCTAAAAATAATGCGAATATAAATGCTTGTTTTTATGTGTATGATAAATACAATCGCAAAATTAAAATGATAAATAAATGGATTCCAAAAGGAATGTTTAGTAATGATAATCCCGGTGGTATGCGTTTATGGTTTTAAATGTGTTATATATTATATATATATATATATATATATATATATATATATAGTTTAAATATGATATATTTTCTTGTATATATAAGTAATATATTGTTATATGTACTTTTGTTTATATATATATATATACATACGTACTACATATATATATATATATTCTTTTTGATCTATTATATATATATATATTGCTTAACTTTATATATATGTTGGTTGTTATCTTGAAACTAATTTACAAGGACCCACGAGAAATGGGGACCATAAAAGTTACATCTTTATTATTGTAGATAAACCTTGATATGGACTGGATACTCGATAGTGGTTGCACACGTCACATGACCGGAAACAGCAATCTTTTTTCATCATATAAGTCATGTGATGGTGGACAGGTAATTTTTGGAGGAAACTCCAAAGGAAATATAATTGGGAGAGGTACAGTTTCTTGCAATAATGTTAAATTTCTTGATGTGAATCATGTTGATAATTTGCATTTTAATCTGTTAAGTGTTCGCCAATTGTGTAAAAATGGTATAACTGTCGTCTTCGAAGAAGACTCGTGCAAAATCTTGAAAAATGGCAAAGTTCTTTTAACTGGTTCTGTGAAAGGAAATTTATATATTTGCAAAACTGTTGTATCTGAAAATGTATGCTTATCTTCTATTTATGTTGTTTCTACTTTATGGCATAGACGTTTAGGTCACGCTAATCTAAGATTAATGCAAAACTTAAAAAATAAGGAGCTTGTGAGTGACCTTCCAAAATTAAAGTTTGATAATCATTTTTGTGATGCTTGTCGTGTCGGCAAACAACATCACGTTTCTCATAAATCTAAAAATGTTATTTCTACTCAAAGAGTTTTAGAACTTCTTCATATGGATCTTTTTGGCCCTATGGCGATTCAAAGTTTTGGAGGAAATTTTTACACTTTGGTTATTGTGGATGATTATTCCCGTTATACTTGGACTTTATTTTTGAGACATAAAAATGAGGCTTTTGAAAAGTTTAAAATTTTGGGAAAACGAATTCAAAACCAACAAGGTTGTACGATTGTTTCCATACGTACGGACCATGGACGAGAATTCGATAATGATATCCAATTTGGTGCCTTTTGTGATAAACATGGTATAACTCATAACTTTTCGGCTCCTCGAACTCCTCAGTCAAATGGGGTTGTTGAAAGGAAAAATCGAACGTTGCAAGAAATGAGTAGAACCATGCTAAACGAACATCAAGTTCCCCAAAAGTTTTGGTGTGATGCCGTTGCTACCGCAACCTATGTGCTAAATCGTGTCCTAGTTAGAAATATCCTAAATAAGACACCCTATGAACTTTACCGTGGTAGAAAACCTTCCTTAGCTCACCTGAAAGTTTTTGGTTGTAAATGCTTCATTTTAAACACCAAATCCTACTTAACCAAATTCGATGCCAAAGCCTATGAGGGAGTGTTCCTAGGTTACTCTTGGAATAGCAAAGCCTATAGAATTCTAAATAAGGAGACCATGGTTGTAGAAGAATCCCTAAATGTTAGCTTTGACGAGAGTCCTCCCAAACCGAGTGCACCCTTAGCAAATGACAATATCCGTGAGGGAGACGTCTTAGCACAACAACTTAGCAACTTGGATTTAGGTACCCAACCTTCCACAAATAATATTGAATCTAGTAATGCCCCTCCTTGCTTTATTCCACAAGGTATAGATGATCCTAACCTTAGAACCGCTCGAGGCCATCCCGTAGATCAAATTATAGGTGACCTAAACCAAAGGACAACTAGATCACAAATCCATACCCATTGTGCTTTCCATGCCTTTATCTCAATCATAGAACCTAAAACCATAGATGAAGCTTTAGGTGATGAGGATTGGATAATGGCCATGCAAGAAGAGTTAAACCAATTTACTAGGAATGATGTGTGGGACTTAGTTCCTTGCCCTAGTAGTCAAACCATTATTGGCACAAGATGGGTCTTCCGTAACAAGATAGACGAGAACGGTGGAGTCACACGAAACAAGGCACGTTTAGTTGCCAAGGGGTACAATCAACAAGAAGGTATAGATTACGATGAAACCTTTGCACCGGTTGCAAGGTTGGAGTCTATTCGAATGCTTCTCGCTTTTGCAAATGCTAAAGATTTTAAATTATTTCAAATGGATGTTAAAAGTGCTTTCTTAAATGGTATTATAAATGAGGAGGTATACGTTTCTCAACCTCCCGGTTTTGAAAATTTTGAAAATCCGACACATGTTTATAAATTGAAAAAGGCGCTTTATGGTTTAAAGCAAGCTCCGCGTGCGTGGTATGATAGATTAAAAACCTTTCTAATTGTTAGTGGTTATATTATGGGTAAAATAGATAATACTTTATTTGTGAAATATGATCAAAATGATATTGTAGTTGTGCAAGTATATGTTGATGATATTATTTTTGGTTCCACTAATGAAAAACTGTGTAATGAATTTTCTGCGAAAATGACAAGCGAGTTTGAAATGAGCATGATGGGAGAGTTAAAATACTTCTTAGGATTGCAAATCAAACAATGTGAAACTGGTATTTTTATTAGTCAATCTAAATATTGTAAAGATATGTTGAAAAAGTTTAACTTTGAAAATGTCAAACCCGTTGAAACTCCAATGACCACAAACTTACAATTATCTCGTGACGAGGAGGGAAACGATTTTAATGAAAAGATTTATCGTGGTATGATTGGTAGTTTATTATATTTAACTGCTAGTAGACCTGATATTATGTTTAGTGTATGTTTATGTGCTCGTTTTCAATCTTCACCTAAACAAACTCACTATGAAGCTGTCAAGCGTATTTTTCGATATTTACGAGGTACTACTAATCTTGGCTTATGGTATGCAAAGAAACCCGAGTTAGAAGTAACGTGTTTCACCGATTCCGATCTTGGTGGATCTATTGTTGACCGAAAAAGTACTAGTGGGGTATGTGCCTTTATAGGTCTCTCACTTGTGTCTTGGTTCTCCAAGAAACAACAATCCGTAGCGTTGTCTACTACCGAAGCGGAATATGTAGCCGCCGCAAGAGCATGTGCTCAAGTCCTTTGGATGAAACACACCCTTACCGATTTTGAGGTACATCTAACCAAAATTCCTATTATGTGTGATAACTCAAGTGCTATAAACTTAAGTAAAAATCCTGTTTTACATTCTCGTACAAAACATATTGAATTGAGACATCACTTTTTACGAGATAATGTTCAAAAAGGCCAAATCGTGCTTGAAAAGGTTGATTCAGAAGATAATTTGGCCGATATTTTTACTAAAGCTCTTAACAAAAAGGATTTCTTTAAATTAAGACTTGGTTTAGGCATGCTTGAGTATAACCCTTGAGAAAATGCTAACTCTCAAATACTTCATATTTTGAGGAGGAGCATCTTTCAAGGGGGAGCATAGCGTCTTTCCTAACCCTTTTTGCTTTGACAAAAGGGGGAGAGAAACCGAGTATGCTCTCCTGTTTAGCGTTGTGTTTGTCATCATCAAAAAGGGGGAGATTGTTGGTGCAAGTGTACCCAGCTTTTAATATTGTGATATATTTTTGGTACACATAAAATCACATCTCCATATTTATTTTGATGATTACAAAACACACCGCATTCTTTGTTATCTAATATTTTATCTGAGTGTGCAGCTTTTAAATAATCTCGATAATTTTATCTGAAGAATCCAAGACTGAAGATTTTCGTCGTTTTAATTTTAAAATGATAAATCACCCTAAAATAATATACCACTTGGATTTTTCTAATACTGTCTTTTTAAATAAACCAAGTCAGCTCTCCTCAACATCTTATCATCTTGCTGGATCATTTAATGTGAAAGATTTGTTTCTAGAAGAATCTGCGCATGCGTACTGCTTCCTGCAACAATTTTCTGGGCGGCATACCGCGAAGGTACAGGCGGTATACCGCGGCAGGCATGGTGTATATCTCTGATTGGTTGGAAGCTCCCTTTGTCTGCACGGCATACCGCGAAGAATAGCCGGTATACCGCTGGTACAAGTTTACGTTTTGTTTTGCAGGGTTGACCTTCTCTTCTGCAATGTACTTTTCTTCTGCACGGTATACCGCGAAGGATTGCCGGTATACCGCGAAAGCCCGTGGACTGTTGCTCATCCAGTATATACATGCAACCTACCAGCATTCAAAGCTACCAATTTACAATAACTCCTCTCTGCATTTGATAAAGACTCTGCAGCCTCTTCTCTTGATAATTAAACTGTTAAAATTATAAAACACGTTTTTGAGTAAGAAATCTTGAGTTGATAGCAGATTAAAATCTCTCGATTAGTTGAATCAGCAACACAACTCAAGTGATCAAACTCTCTAAAAATATCCAAGTGATAAACCTTATACAAGAGTGATTATTCATATTAAAATTATACCCTCTTGTAAGTGTTTGAATAGAGTGAGTGATCCACATAATTCTCTCAAAGAAGAGTGATTCGCGTTTGTTGTACTAAGGTTTGTGTTCTACCGTAAAGAACACGTTTTCTTATTGGATCTCCGAGAAGTGTTTTCTCGAGGTGGACTAGCCAACCGCGTGATTGGTGAACCACTTTAAAATTTCGGTGTCAAGTATTCTCTTTCCTTTATCTCTTTATTTTTTCCGTTGTGCTTTATTATATCTGTTTATATAAACTGCTTTGCATTTATATTTATTTATACAATCTCTGTGTATCTGTTTGTATTTATACTCTTCTGTATTGTACTATATTTACTCTGTATTTATTTACAAAAGAATTTTTGAAAGTAAGATTTTTTATAATACAACCTAACCCCCCCCCCCCTTGGTTGTCCAACAGTTTTTTATTTGTTTCTTTGGTTGCTAAGTTTCGGTTGCTACTCAGATCTGAGATCGTCTATATCTCTTGATCTGTTTCATCCTCGTTACTTAGCAGTCGGTAGTATTTGTTTCAGCGATCTGTTCTTATTCTTCAGTTCTTGAAGAATAAATTTGCCGTGTTAATATAGATCTTATCTTATCTGTGTAGATCTGTGTTGCTAGTCCTCTCGATTTGATTGTGTGCGTTTTTTCCATTACCAAAGTTACATTCGTAGCTAGGACGGTATTGTGAGCCATAATCTCATCGATTGAACGGCGTTGCTTACTTACGTTAGCGTTCTTGTTACAGATCCATTTAGATCTTGTCTTTTTTTCTCTGAAAGATATTAGTATCTTCCTGTTCTGATTTAAAATCACAGATGTGCGTATGTAAAAATCACAGATCTGTATTTTTTTCTTACAAAATGTGTGTGTGCTTCTGTGCTCTCACAGATCTGAACCTATCTGTGTAGATCAGTAGTCGGTAGTGTTTGTTTCGGTGACGTTCCTCGCTTCTCAGATCTGAGATAGTCCATATCTCAGATCCTTCTGGAAATATCATCGATTAGTTCTTATTAGTTCTTATTTTCCAGTTCTTATTTTTCAGTTCTTGTTCGACATTGCTCACACCTTAGATCTGAGATCCGTTCATATCTCATGGTCTGAGTTTCGTGTGATCTCTGTTCGTTATTTTTTCGTTCTTTATTCTTCGAATCTGAGTTCAACAATCTGTTGTAATTTTTTGTTCTACTTGAGTTGTATGGTTCTAACCACAACGGTGATAGTAAGAACTCAACAGCATCGGTTCATTGGTTAATCCTCCCTCGGATCTGAATTGTTCACAAGTTCCTTCTTCTTAACCGTGACCTTTTGTTTGTTCACATCGGATATCTCCGTGAACCTAAGCAAGGAACGGTCATCGGGTTTAGTGTTTTTCTTTTCAGTAGCTCTTAATCTGTTGATATCTGTGAGTTCTTGGTGCTTTATTTTTGTGGCTCAAGACTGTAACAACAAAAATATAAATCTGTTGTACTTATTACTATTTGTTTCTTCTGTTCAGGTGAGATCTGTGGCCTTCCTCGGGCCCCCCTGTTTTTGTTGGTTGTCTGTGTTACTACATATTGTTCTCTTAGTTTACTGTTTGTTGGCTCTTTTGCTTCCGCTGTATCTTCTTTGTCAGGCTTATTCTTATCAAACTTGAAGGCTTTGAGGTTCGGCTTGACCTAGCACCCTGAGTGTTTTAGGAATCCTGCCTTTGTTCACCTCAGATCCCTTTGTGTCTGTTTCATTATGCCTGCCGAAGAAGAAGCTGTGATAAACCCCAATGGTATCGCTGGGACATCTCAGATCGCTAAGCTCGACTTTGGCGATCTCCTATACTTACATCCCAGCGATACTACTGGGGCTTCCATTCTTAACCTAAAACTAAATGGGACTGACAATTATAAGGTCTGGTCCTGTGTAATGATCCTAGCTCTTGAAACTAAAAATAAACTTGGATTTATAGATGGATCTTGCCCTAGACCTACCACTGATCCTGTCCTGGCTAAACAATGGGACAGATGTAACTCAGTTGTTCTATCTTGGATCTTAAGCTCTGTTACTGAAGAACTGTTTCTTGGACAAGTCTTTTCTAAAATTGCATCTTATGCCTGGCTTGAACTTAAGGAAACCTATGATAAGGTGGATGGCTCTGTTACTTTTAATCTACATAAGAAAATTAACTATTTAACACAAAACGGGTCATCCGTCTCCGATTATTACCATAGGTTAAATTCTTTATGGAGACAGTTTGACGCTTTAGTCAAACTTTCTGCCTGCACCTGCAATGCTTCCTACGACTTTTCCAAACATAACCAGCTTTTAAAACTCATGCAATTTCTAATGGGTCTAGATGGCATTTACCATCCTGTAAGGAGTACTATTCTCACCTCTGACCCTCTTCCCTCTGTAAAAACAGCCTTTTCCATTATTTCAAGGGAAGAGTTCCACAGAGGAACGTCTAGCTCCTCTTCTAGTAAAACCCAATCTTCTGCCTACTTTGGTAAGGCTTCATATAACAAGCGTAAGCCTATAAGACCACCAAATCCAAATCTTTTATGTAAACACTGTGGCATGATTGGCCACACCATAGAAAGGTGTTACAAACTCATTGGATTTCCTCCAAAGGATTTTCAAAGAAAACCAAATGTTAATGGCAATTTTAGACCCTCTTCCAACAACGTAGAGACATCTAACACTTCCAACACTAGTCATCCATCTTCGGGACTCCAAGGATGCTCTCCCTCTCAACATTTGACTCAAGAGCAAATTTCTAAACTTCTGACTCTTCTTGACTCTAGCACCTCTAGTGTGGCTTCAGCCAATATGGCAGTTGTGCCAGATTTTAATGTGGATCTTTTGTCTGTTCACAAGTTAGCTAGAGACAATAAGGTGTTTATTGGCTTTGATGAGCATAAATGTTACATTCAGGACTGTCAACGAACGAGGTTGATGGGGATTGGTAATGAGGCTGGAGGTCTATATCTTTTTAACTTGCATAATGGTAAGTCTGCTTGTTCTAATTCTACCATTAACTGTTACATATCATATCAGCTATGGCATAGTAGATTAGGACATCCAGCTGACCCAGTCTTGAATGTTTCAAAAGAAAAGTTAAACATAAAATTGGGCTCTTCTTCTCCTTGTGAAATTTTTCACAAGGCTAAACAATCTCGTACAAAGTTTGATCTTAGTGATCATAAGTCAAAGGAAATAGGAGAACTAATTCACTTAGATGTTTGGGGTCCTTATAAAGTCTCTAGCAAGGATGGTTTTAAATACTTCTTAACTGTTGTGGATGATTTTTCAAGATCAGTTTGGGTTTATCTCTTAAAGGGAAAGGATGAGGTTTATGACAATGTTGTCAATTTTTTCAACCTTATTCGAACTCAGTTTAATAAAACCATTAAAACTGTTAGGAGCGATAATGGAACTGAATTTTTAAATCACAAAGTTTCAAATTTCTTTAATTCTCATGGCATTGTTCATCAAACGTCCTGTGCCTACACTCCACAACAGAATGGTGTTGTGGAGCGTAAACATAGGCATTTACTAAACGTTGCTAGGGCTTTAATGTTTCAGGCTGGGGTTCCATTGTACATGTGGTTTGAGTGCATTCTCACAGCCACCTATCTCATAAATAGAACTCCATCCTGTATTCTGAATGGTAAAAGTCCTTATGAAATTGTCTATGGTTTTCCTCCAGTTCTCACTCATTTAAGGAACTTTGGGTGTTTGTGCTTTGCTGTCAAACAAAATAATTTTGATAAGTTCAGCTATAGGGCTGAAAAATGTGTGTTTGCTTGGATATTCAAATTCCAAGAAAGGCTATAGACTGTACAGTCTAGATACTAAACATTATTTGGTTTCTAGAGATGTAACTTTTTATGAAAACGTTTTTCCTTTCAAAATGAGTGAAAATCTGGAATCTTATTCTGAAAGTTTGAATACTTTAAATTTCTTTGATAATGTCACAAGTTCTACTGATGTATTTCCTGACAATCTGCCCAATAAGGAATCTAGGGATCGGTCTACAACTCAAGTTAATCATCCTGATTAGAGAGTGTTGACAACCTGTCAACTGATGTGGATTCTATCTTGACTGCTAGGAATCAAGGAAATTCAAGAGCTGATATTGAACATGATACTCGTATTGTTGTAGACCCCCCTCCTGAGGGTCAAAATCTACCAAATCTGTCTATTGATTCTTCTTCTTCGCCTCAATCTATAAGACAGTCTAGTAGAGTTCCCTAGTTTCCCCGAAAATTTGATGACTTTGTAGTAGAAGGCAAAGTGAAATATGGGATTGAAAAAGTAGTAAATTACTCTCATCTCACAAAAGTAATTTTTTGTTTTGTGTCAAATCTAAATAAGTCTATTGAACCAAGTAGTTTTTCGGCAGCTTGCAAAGATCCTAATTGGGTAATTGCAATGAATAATGAAATGGAGGCCCTTAATAGGAATGGTACTTGGGTTATAACTGACCTTCCACCAGGAAGAAAACCTATTGGTTGTAAATGGATCTTTAAGATTAAATATAAGTCTACTGGCGAAATAGAACGATACAAGGCTAGATTAGTAGCCAAAGGCTATAGTTAGAGAGAAGGTCTTGATTATGAAGAAACCTTCTCTCCCGTTGTTAAAATGGTAACGGTTAGATGTGTTATAGCTTTGTCTGTTCAATTTAATTGGCCTTTGCATCAACTTGACGTAAACAATGCTTTTCTGTATGGTGACTTAACGGAAGAAGTTTACATGACTCTTCCCGAAGGATATTTTTCTAATGATGATAATCATGTTTGCAAACTTGTGAAATCTCTGTATGGTCTAAAACAGGCTCCTCGTCAGTGGTACGAGAAGCTGTCTAATTGCTTATTTGATTTTGATTTTAATCAAAACAGTAGTGATTATTCTTTGTTCACTCTTAAATCTGGAAATACCTTTATTGTTCTACTTGTGTATGTAGATGACATTGTTATAACTGGAAATAATAATAGTGAGATTCACAGAGTGAAAAAACACTTGCAAACGAATTTTATGATCAAAGATCTTGGAAATTTACAATTCTTTTTAGGAATTGAAATTTTAAAATCTAAAGATGGCTTATGTATGAGCCAAAGAAAGTATTATTTGGAACTATTGAATGATTTTGGGTATTTAGGTTATAAGCCTATCAATACTCCAATGGATATGAATTTAATAGTAACAGAGTCATCAAGTTCCTCTTCTGATCCTGTATTAGTTGATATATCTGGTTTTCAACGGTTAATTGGGCGACTCATTTATCTGTTGGCCACTAGACCGGACATTGCTTTTGCAGTGCATTGCCTTAGTCAATTCATGCATGCGCCTCGGCGTTCTTATCTGAATTTGGCTCTTAGAGTTCTGCGATATTTGAAAAGGTCACCAGGTAAAGGTATTTTATTCTCTGTTTCGGATTGTTTTAAATTGTCAGCATACGTGGACGCAGATTGGGGTAAGTGTTTATCTACACGTAGATCTGTAACTGGGTATTGTTTGTTTCTAGGATATTGTCTTATTTCTTGGAAAAGTAAAAAAGCAAACTGTTGTGTCTCGGTCTTCAGCCGAGTCTGAATATCGAGCCATGGTGTCTGCCACTTGTGAAATACTTTGGGTTCTAGAAAATTTGACTAGTCTTAATATCACAAATTTACTTCCTGTAAATATTTTGTGTGATAATAAGTCTGCAATTCATATTGCAAACAATCCAGTTTTCCATGAGAAAACAAAACATATAGAAATTGACGTTCACCAAGTGAGAAATAAAGTGACTAGTGGTGTTCTCAAAACTGTTAAAGTTGAGTCTTTAGAAAATGCAGCTGATATATTTACAAAGTCTCCTTCTCTACATCAGCATGATTATTTGTGCAAAAAGTTGAAAATGGTAGACTTGTTCAAATGTCAAGATTGAGGCAGGGTGTTAAAAGATGTGATTAAAATAAACAATCTTGACATTTATTATTTAAAAGGGTATTAACTTGAAATGTTTAATATTTTAGGTTATTATGTGTAGTTATCAAATAAAGAGAGACTAATATGACAAAGTGTTGAAAGTTCAAGACTTCAAGGGTTGCGCCTCACTTTGTTAGAATGCTAACGGGTAGCGGAGTACTGCTTACAAGTGCAAGGGCTGAAATCGTAATTACAGAAGGGCTGGAGTGTAACTTCAAGATCAGGATATTTAAAGTGCATTCTCTTCATTTTGCAATTCATCCCAGAACATTTATTCTTTCAGTTTACATCGTCTTAGCTCTCTCATTTTCTATCTTTTACTCTCTTCTTCCTCTAGTTAATTTCTCTCTATAAGTTTCATATTATAACTAGGGTTTATATTTTTCTTGTAATTCTTGTAGAGAGTTTGTAATGTTTCTAAGTTTTCTTCTTAAATAAAATCAGTTTGTCTTTTTAAACAGAAGGAAATCCATATTTCACTTGATCCTCCGATGGTAAATTATATCTTTTAATTTTTTAAACCTTGATTGCCTAATAATCACCTAAGTTTGGTTTGCTAAAGCTTTTGATATGTCATACGTGTATGGCACTAATTGCTAGTGTAAGATATAATGAATCCCAATTGCTTTGTAGCCATCTAAGTTGATGCATTTTTCAAAGGAACCTTAGAGCCTATTAAAAAACTTCAATAATAATTGAAAAAAACCCCAAAACCAATTTTTTTTCCTCAAAAAAAAGTGTCAAACAAATTAAACATTTTAGAAAAAAGGCAAATATGAATGAGTACACAGCCACATTCGGAAAGCACAAAAAGCAAAATATAACAATATTTCCAGCTAATTAAAGTCATTACGGGATCTTCAAATAAAAGTCATCACGGGAGGAAGTGGACAGTACATTGAATAACGTAGAAGAATTCATACCACGATTTGTCTGGATTTTATAAAGTTGGAATGAATCCAACCTATCTGTATTATTCAACGAACAAACCAATCGATTATCATCAAAGCAGTTATTTAGGCCAAGAAGAAATAAAGAGGAACCAAAATCCCCGTTAAAAGAAACAGTTTCCTGAAATTTGAATCACATTAAATTTATATATTACCCCATGGATGCACAACAATGCTAAAAAATGATTGCCTATTAAATGTTCAGATTTTAAAAGAAAAGAGTGTGTTACCTTTAATCAACATTTGTTGAGCAGCAAAAAGATAATCCACCAAATTTCGAGCAGAAGTAACACAAATACCTATCAAGAACATCAGAATTAAAATTGAATAGAATGAGGAAATTCGAAATGACGCCCAGAGAAGATGGAAAAGGTGGAGGTTAACCTTATATATTGCAAGATGTAAGTAAAATTACCCAAAACTCACCGTATTGGCGGACTTCTTCATCAGTATGTATTAAGTACAAAGCATAAGAGGATGGGTGCATATATAGGAACCCTGGGCAAGAATTCACGGACTTATTCGTCGTATTTAAACGACATAGCTATTAAAAACCCTAAACATATAAAGCAAAACTCAACAAACTGTTGATTGTTGCTTCAACGGGACGTCATGGTCTGTGTAGGATTGTATCCAAGAAATCGAAGGGTTAGTCTGGAAAAAGAGCAGATACTGAGAGGCAATGAAGTAGCTTTGGAGTCGGATAGCCTTTTTTGTTTCAGCGGGGAATAATACAAACAAAGCTTTGGCTAAGCAACAAAATTCTTATACAAACAGAGGAAAAACAGAGGTGGAGGGGATGAAAGAACTGTATATTGTCAATCCAGAATTTTTTTAGCGAGAGATGGAGGAGATGAAAGAATTGTAACAGTAGAAGACGAAGACGAAGGGGTTTAAACCTAAAAAAGAAAAGAGAAAAAAAGATAAACTAAGAAAAAAAGAAGGCCCTAATACTGATAGGAGAAGATGCCACGTCAGCTTTCTATGTTTCTGCTTTATAATATATATAGATTGATGTTGCATTCCTTTTAATTTTTGGTTATATAAGAAAGAAAACAAATTCAAAAAAAAATATATGTTAAATAATAAGAAAAAAGGTTATAATTATATATATTGTTGTTAAAAATGTGATATAAATAATATTTTGATTTGTTAAAATATTAATATTGAATAAATAAAACAATAGCAATTAGTAATAAAAAAATGAAATGATTAACTCATTTAATGCTACCTTTGATTTAAAAAAAAATCAAAACTCTAAGAAAATTGTAAAGCCTCAATGGAGGCTTCTCCTTAACTCTCTCTCCTACATTCTCCTTTATATATATATATATATATATATATATATATTGATGATTGTTAAAATATTAATATTGAATAAATAAAACAATAGCAATTAGTAATAAAAAAATGAAATGATTAACTCATTTAATGCTACACTTGATTTTAAAAAAATCAAAACTCTAAGAAAATTGTAAAGCCTCAATGAAGGCTTCTCCTTAACTCTCTCTCCTACATTCTACTTTATATATATATATATATATATATATATATATATATTGATATAGATTGATGTTGCATTCCTTTTAATTTTTGGTTATATAAGAAAGAAAACAAATTCAAAAATAATATATGTTAAATAATAATTAAAAAATAATAAGAAAAAATGTTATAATTATATATATTGTTGTTAAAAATGTGATATAAATAATATTTTGATTTGTTAAAATATTAATATTGAATGAATAAAACAATAGCAATTAGTAATAAAAAAATGAAATGATTAACTCATTTAATGCTACCTTTGATTTAAAAAAATCAAAACTCTAAGAAAATTGTAAAGCCTCAATGGAGGCTTCTCCTTAACTCTTTCTCCTACATTCTCCTTTATATATATATATATATATATATTGATTGCTAAAATATTAATATTGAATAAATAAAACAATAGCAATTAGTAATAAAAAAATGAAATGATTAACTCATTTAATGCTACCTTTGATTTAAAAAAAAGAGTTAAATACGAATTTGGTCCCTGTGGTTTACAAATATTAACGGCTAAGGCCCCTTAAAGATTTTTTTAACGATGAACGTCCCTTAACTTTCTATTTCATAACATGTAGAGTCCCTGTGGTTTACAAATATTAACGGCTAAGGTCCATGTGGTTTACAAATATTAACGGCTAAGGTCCCTTAAAGTTAACTAACTTTGTAAACCACAGGGACTCTACATGTTATGAAATGGAAAGTTAAGGGGCGTTCATCGTTAAAAAAATCTTTAACGGACCTTAGCCGTTAATATTTGTAAACCACAGGGACCAAATTCGTATTTAACTCTAAAAAAAATCAAAACTTTAAGAAAATTGTAAAGCCTCAATGGAGGCTTTTCCTTAACTTTCTCTCCTACATTCTACTTTATATATATATATATATATATATATATTGATGTTGCATTCCTTTTAATTTTTGGTTATATAAGAAAGAAAACAAATTCAAAAAAATATATATGTTAAATAATAATTAAAAAATAATAAGAAAAAAGGTTATAATTAGAGTAAATTACATAAATCGTCCCTGATGTTTGGTCACTTTTTGGATATAGTCCCTATTTCCAAAAAATTACACTGAGCGTCCCTAAGGTTTGACAAACCGCACAGAATTGGTCCCTCCCTCTAACGTCGTTTCTTTTTCAGCCGTTAAGTTGATCACGTGAGTGGCATGTGAGGGGTAAAATAGTAATTTTACTGTTCATCATCTCCTAAAAGTAACCACCACCACCACCATCATCAACCCATCACCACCACCACCATCACCCCATCACCACCACCATCATCAACCCATCACCACCACCACCACCATCAACCCATCACCACCACAACCACCACCACCATCATCAACCCATCACCACCACCACGAACATCATCAACCTATCACCACCACCACCATCAACCTATCACCACCACCACCACCACCACCATCATCATTTTCCGGCTAAACTCGTTTTTCCGGCTAAACTCGTTTTTCCGGCGAGCTCTTCCAACACACCGTACTTAATAAAATATTGATGGAAATCCATTATGGATGTTGCTTCTCGATCAAAATATCAAAATAAATCAAATTGAGATTAAATTTATGCAGAAATCCGGTGAAGATGTTGATTTCCGACGAAGTCCGGTTTTCCGGTGAGTGCTCCGGTGATGCTGAAACATGCAGATTTCTCAACCAAAATCGAAACTGAAAATTTCTTTCTTTTCCAAATGCAAAAACAAGAAGGTTTGGAATGGTTTTATGAATTTTAACACATCCAAATGTCAAAACCCATTAAACTTTTCTTTCTGTCTGTGTGTATGTATATGTATGTATATATATATATATATATATATTTCTTTCTGTGTGTATGTATATGTATATATATATATATATATTGTATCTGTGTGTGTATATATAAAGAAAGAGAGAAGAAAGAAATATGATGGTTGTGGGTTGACGATGGTGGTGATGGGTTGATGGTGGTGGTGGTGGGTTGATGATGGTGATGGTGATGGGTTGATGATGGTGGTGGTGATGATGGGTTCATGATGGTGGTGGTGGTGATGGGTTGATGATGATGGTGGTGGTGGTCACTTTTAGGAGATGATGAACAGTAAAATGACTATTTTACCCCTCACATGCCACTCACGTGATCAACTTAACGGCTGAAAAAGAAACGACGTTAGAGGGAGGGACCAATTCCGTGTGGTTTGTCAAACCTTAGGGACGTTCAGTGTAATTTTTTGGAAATAGGGACTATATCCAAAAAGTGACCAAACATCATGGACGATTTATTTAATTTACTCTTTTGGTTATATAAGAAAGAAAACAAATTCAAAAAAAAATATATGTTAAATAATAAGAAAAAAATAATAAGAAAAAAAGGTTATAATTATATATATTGTTGTTAAAAATGTGATATAAATAATACTTTGATTTATTAAAATATTAATATTGAATAAATAAAACAATAGCAATTAGTAATAAAAAATGAAACGATTAACTCATTTAATGCTACCTTTGATTTAAAAAAAATCAAAACTCTAAGAAAATTGTAAAGCCTCAATGGAGGCTTCTCATTAACTCTCTTTCTCCTACATTCTCCTTTATATATATATATATATATATATATATATATATATATATATATATATATATATATTGATGATGCTTGTTAGCTTAATAATAAAAATTATAAAATTAAATAACAAAAAAGTATACACCATTAAAATAAGTACCTTTATTCATATTGTTAGATGATGGATTAATTTAATTAAAATCTTTGATTTATAACCATTGTTGCATTCATTTTAATTTTTGGTTATATAAGAAAGAAAACAAATTCAAAAAAAAAACATATGTTAAATAATAAGAAAAAATTTTATAATTATATATATTGTTGTTAAAAATATGATATAAGTAATATTTTGATTTGTTAAAATATTAATATTGAATAAATAAAACAATAGCAATTAGTAATAAAAAATGAAATGATTAACTCATTTAATGTTACCTTTGATTTAAAAAAAATCAAAACTCTAAGAAAATTGTAAAGCCTCAATGGAGGCTTCTCGTTAACTCTCTCTCCTACATTCTCCTTTATATATTGATATATTGATGAAAAAATAAAACAATAGCAATTAATAATAAAAAATGAAATTATTAACTCATTTAATGCTACATTTGATTTAAAAAAATCAAAACTTTAAGAAATATGTAAAAACTCAATGGAGGTTTGTCCTTAACTCTCTCTCTTACATTCTCCTTTATATATATATATATATTGATTGATAGTTTGTATATGCATACAATTTAAACATGTAAATCATGTTCTAAAGGTCTTTAGCTTTTAACTTTTTTCTTTTTTATCATGTAATCTTTCGGTTTCAAAGAGTTGGAATCGATACAAATTTTCGAATATTATGTCTAGCTCGTTATTTGTCATAATCATGCATTTTTTTATATCTTTGACCTTCACGTAGCCAAATGCTTTACTTCAAATAGAACATTTAAAGTACACCACTTTTTATAATCAAAGTGGAAGTCGGCAATGTTTTTTAATTTAGCAGGATGGTCTAATAACTTTAGAATCAACTTAAAATAATAAACACAAATTGTTAGTAATCCATAATCTAAAATCCACAACTTTTAGACTTATAAGCATCTCATAACTTGAGTTTCATTAGAGCATCTCCAACAACTTCCCCATTTTGGAGAAAATGGAGAATATGGGGATTTTGGGTTCTTTTTTTTGCTCCAACAGCTTTTTCAAAACTATCTCCAAAATGAAGAAAGTAGGAGAGAGAAGGAGTTTTTCTCCAAATATGGAGTTAACCTCAAAAATGATTACTTAGTGAGAGCACCAATGAAAATCTTTGAAAAATAATATTTAGAGAGAGAAATAATATTTTAATAGATAAATACAATATTTTAATATTATAAACATTGTTTTTTCTCCAAAATGGGGAATCTGTTGGAGATTAACGTAATTTTTTTAGGGATTTTGACTTTTGGTTCTCCATTTTGGAGAAATTATGGGGAAGCTGTTGGAGATGCTCTTAAGGATGTGAAATGTCAGCTTATTTGTGTGTATTCTTGTTATGTAAAGAGGGTTGATACTAGGGCTGACAAAAGGGAAATATAAACATGTTAGATCATCCACATCCCTGCAATTTATTTACACTTTCAATTGTGCCACATCAGCTTTTGCAATTATCTTTTACACACATGCAATCCACCTACACTTTCAAAAGTGGTCCCTACTACAACATTTATTAATTATTTTATAAATTATTATATACATTCTATTTTTTAATTAATATAACATAATATATACAATTCTTTATTTTAATTTAATGTTAATTAAAATATAAACATTAATTAAAATAAAGGATTAATATATAATTTATTAAATTATATCAAAACAAAACATTTATTGAATTAAAAAGATTAAATAGAAATAGAAATAAAATATTACATTCAAAAATAAATTAACAGTATGCATTTATAAAAAATTATGGTTTTATAAATAAGTTTAGTTTATTTAAATTATTAAAAAAATAGAATCAACTTGCCACGTGGGATTGCAAATGGAATTGCAAATGTTGCAATTGGTTTGACTACATGGCAATTGTTTTCTGACACACGAGCATTTGCAATTGCATTTGCAATATGTGATGTTTCAATCCATGGGATAAATGCGTGGTAGTATGCATAAAGTGAGTAAAGAAAACTTGCCTTCATTATCTGTTTGCCAGAAATTTAAATAAATAAACTATGAATAAACAATATTTATCTTCTCAATATATAGGGGTAGATTTAAATGACAAAACAGTCAATTTACTAGAATACGAGAAGGAATATGTGTCACATATATAATTCATTAGCTAAAAAGTATCATAAATAAAAAATAAAAAATAATTTTAAGAGTTAGGATAATAATTATTTTGAATTGGATAAATCCTTAAAATTCTCATTTTATCTTTTAGATTTATTTATCTTTTAATTTCAATTAACTTTCAAAAAAATATTAAGATTTATATAATTTTTTTCCTTGGATATACTATTAATAAAAAAATCACAATTTTAATCAAATATCACATGTTATATCCATAATCAATTCATTATTTTTTTCGACAATTTTCCCTACTTTTTTTATCCATATTTTGACTATTCAGATTAACATTGTTGACTAACATTTTGATCAAATGATCCATCTTCATATTATATACCTTTAATATATAGATTGACATCATGTGAGGTATTGTACAATTTACTTCGGCTAGATCATATCCAAAAGTAAACGAGAAATAGTCACAATGTTGACTGTTCAGAGTAACATTCTCTGAAAATAAATATAAATCAGTTGAGTTTTCATTTCACCTCATGTTTAAGTTTTGCATCACCGTTATAAACTTTTAAGTTAAAATAAATTTTTTAGAAACCATCAATCTTATAATCAAAACTTCACGTTGCTTATAAGTTGAGATTTTATATATTCTTGTTTTAGAGATTTTATAAGTTCACTTTCTAAACCATTTTACCAAAATACCCGTTTTTCCGCGATGGGGTTCGCGATCGCGGATCAGGGACTAATTTTGAAAATATTTTTTCCGCGATCGAGGGGAGTGTCCCGCGGCACATTCAATTTGATGATTTTTGATTTGAAATTTACACTTTCAACCCCTATAATTATTTACTTTGTTTACTTTATACCTTTTACTTTCCTAATTTTAATTTTACACCTTCATCATATTAACACATATAATCGTTTATCAACTAAAATACGTTAAAAAAATACGTTTTAATTTTAACAAGTTACACCATTGTAATCGTCTCTTCGATACCTTTGAAATGAGCCTAATATTGAATATTTTTTGATTTAATTATTTTATTATATATCATATATACTACATAAAAATATTTTTAATATTTACAATTGGACCCTTATAGTTAATTATTTAATTTATGGTACATCTCTTATTTTTTCAATTTTTTTTACACTCTTATCACATTAACATAATAATCTTATATTAACTAAAATATGTTAAAAAGTACGTTTTAACATATCACATTAACATACATAATTACGTTAAAATATGTTAAGGAGATCGATAAATATATATATATATATATATATATATATATATATATATATATACTAGTTATTTACCCGCTGCAATTCAGCGAGACGTATAATCCAAATAATTTAACGATTTAATCAATTATTAACTAAAATACGTTAAAAATGCTTTTATTTTAACAAGTAACACCATTAATATCGTCTCGTCGATACCCTCGAAATGAGCCCAATATTGAATATTTTTTGATTTAATTATTGAGTAAATTACGTTTTTCGTCCCTGTGGTTTGCTAAAAATTGCGGATTTCATACCTATCGTTTCAAAATTTCGCTTTTCGTCCCTATGGTTTGCAATTCATTTCTATTTTTGTCCCTAAGTCCAAAATACTACTTTTAAGTACGAAGGACTAAAATAGAAAAGTATTACAAACCATAGGGATGAAAATAGCAACAGAATTTAAACCATAAGGACAAAAAAGGTGATGAATTATAAACCATAGAGATGAAAATTGCAATTTTAAAAGTATAAGAACGAAAATAGAAATATTCAACAAACCACAGGGACTAAAAATGTAATTTACTCTTAATTATATTATACTTATTTAGTTAGTTTACTTTATACCTATTAGTTTTTTATTTTCATTTAGTTAATATAAGATTATTATGTTAATGTGATAAGAGTGTAAAACAAAATTGAAAAAATAAGAGATGTACCATAAATTAAATAATTAACTATAAGGGTCCAATTGTAAATATTAAAAATATTTTTATGTAATATATATGATATATAATAGGGAATTTAATTAAAATACCCAAAGTTTGACTTTGACTTGCCAAAATACCTATTTCTCTTTCGAATTTGCCAAAATACCCAAAAATCCCGCGAGAGGTACCGCGATCGCGGGATAGGGCACACGTGTCCCGCTATTTTGGCCAAAACGTCCCGCGACACCCCCAACTATGCCCGCGGTGACACTTTTGGTCCCTCCCCGCGACTAATCCCGCGACCAACCCCGCGATCAGACAAAAAATTACAATTTTGGTCCTTTTTGCACGAATCTTTGCATGTGTTTTACTGTTTTTTTCACAATTATTATACTTTGAAGACCAATTTGTGATTGAAATTCACTGGCATGTTTCATCAATGTTGAATCATTGTACTTGGAAGACCAATTTGTAGTTGCAATTCATCTTCCTCAATGAGATTTCATCCATAAATATCAGTAGAATGCAATTCATAACTCACACCCATTCCATCATTCTTTCTTGCTTTCTTGCTTTCTTTCTTCAGTATTTTGTTTTTGAGATACCATTGAAAAAATGAGTTCATATGTTGCAAAAGCTAGGCTATATTTCTGTTACGATGGTGAATGGGTGGAAGAAAACAATGAGTGAAAATTTTCTTATAAATCTAAGCATGGTATAAAATTGCCAGTAAACTTTTCTTATCAGAAGTTTGCTTATAATATAAGATTATTATGTTAATGTGATAAGAGTGTAAAACAAAATTGAAAAAAATAAGAGATGTACCATAAATTAAATAATTAACTATAAGGGTCCAATTGTAAATATTAAAAAAAAATTTATGTAGTATATATGATATATAATAAAATAATTAAATCAAAAAATATTCAATATTAGGCTCATTTCGAAGGTATCGAAGAGACGATTACAATGGTGTAACTTGTTAAAATTAAAACGTATTTTTTAACGTACTTTAGTTAATAAACGATTATATATGTTAATATGATGAAGGTGTAAAATTAAAATTAGGAAAGTAAAATGTATAAAGTAAACTAAGTAAATAATTATAGGGGTTGAAAGTGTAAATTTCAAATCAAAAATCATCAAATTGAATGTGCCGCGGGACACTCCTCTCGACCGCGGAAAAAATATTTTCAAAATTGGTCCCTGATCCGCGATCGCGAACCCCATCGCGGAAAAAATGGGTATTTTGGTAAAATGGTTTAGAAAGTGGGTATTTTGGTAAGTCAAAGTTAAACTTTGGGTATTTTAATTAATTTCCCCATGATATACATGTCATTTAAAAAAATGATATGTTTGACGCATAATGAGAACAAACATTTACTAATAAATCATACATAAGTAAACCGATAAGAGTTTTTGAGGTAGAATATAAAGTTCATTTCCACATAATCACATAAGAACCATATGGTCTAAAATTCATCCTTCGATGACGGGGGAGACCCTATTTCCATGGATTGTAACGGAACACAAAAGTAAGCTACATTATAAGTTGTGGAGCTCATGCTAGGATCAATGGTCACGAGTTCTCCGACCTGCAATATATGTGTGGATATGGGCCCCCGATGATCCTAATCATACTTATTCACTAGGATTACATTTACGGTCAATGGCGAGTATCCGACTCCACATAATTGTACCAAGTTTCCCCCGATGACCCAATGTCTCAACTAGTTACAAACGAGAACATTACCTCAAGTTCTTCATATAACCAAATTTCTATTTCTCCACAAGATGTCATTCATAAAAGTTACTAGGCTCATTTGAAATTATGTTCCAATTGAAGGGTATTTCTCATTTATCAAAACCTAGCATTCCCTAGGAAATCAAATATAACATTTTGACATGTATAAAGGTTTAGGATGAACTCACTATTTAGGTTTTGAAGAAAATCTAGATCGAAACAAAACGGCGAGCAGGATGGGGAGAACTTGAGCTCCAAACTTTAACTCTTGAACTCTTGTGATAAAAACCCTTAAATGCTCCATTGATGACCTAAAAATCGAGCCTAACACTTCACCTAACTAAAATGAATGTAGAGAGAGAATGAGAGTTGAATAAATGCTTCAAAAATCGAGCGTGACACTTCACCTAGAAATACAACATGCACCCTTCATGCGACTTTATCGCGGCTAAACCCGCGCCAATGTCGCTTGTGTCTAAGTTTGGCCTCTCGTAACAGTCTCTTACACGACCCTCATGCATCTTAGCCCACATCCAAGTCGCCTAAAAGGTTTTGGGGTTGAGCTCACAGAGTCTTAAACGACCCTCGTGCGACTTAACACGCATCAAAGTCACCCCACGCCTCAGAGCTGGATACTACAACGGCTAAATAGAGTTTGGTGCGACCAAATCCGTGGGGAACCCGCTTAAGCCACTGTTGACCCCTTCTAAAACTTCGTCATTCTTCTCTCTTCACTTAGGTTCCCCAAATACAACACAAGGTTACCTAGAAATCAATTTATATGGCATTTCCAAGATTATAATTCGAAATATAGAGGCTCCAGATTCAAGGGTGTTACATCATGTAGATGGAATAATCAAAAGAGTCGGTGAAAGATGAATGATAGAGAATATGTCAAGGTTTTATAGACAAATAATTTTAGACTTTGATTCTAGATAAATAAATGGAGAAAAACTAAGCAATACTATCAAATGAACGATCAATTAACTTTTTACATATTTTCTTCTCTAATGTAATTAAAATGTATGGCAATTAATATAATAGTAAATTCTTTTTGAGTCTTACTACATATTAAAAAAACGTGACTCGTTTATTTACTATTTTTTGACCTACTACTATATATACTAAAAAAATTTGGACCCCTAACTTTTGTGGGCCCTGGGCATGCGACCGACCCACCCTCCCTTAGGGACGACCTTGATCAGAACCCGAAGTGGTGTGAGAATTTAATGTAACGTCCCAAAAACATAACATGCATTAAATCATAGAATAAGCATTTGAATTACATACAAAACTTGTTTTAATCGTCAATAATCTATACTAAACAAAATTGACAGCGGAATTCTCTATTCTACAGCCGAGAGCTCTATCTATAGATAATAATCAAAATTCTGGAGTCGCTCTAATCTCTAAAGCTTTCTTGTGTCCTCTCCTAGTTCCTACTAGAAGAACCTGTAGCTCGCTTACCTGAAAATGGTTTAGTTTTAAAAACGAGGGTTAGACCAAAAGGTCTAGTGAATTCCCTCCGTAAAACAACATGTATAAACAATATGAAATCATTTTGTTAAAATGCATCATAAATCATCACATATGGTACTGCACTGTGTAATGGATCACATAACCATCCGCGATCGGGGCCCAAGCAGACTCCCATTTCGCCTCGTATCGGGGCCCAAGCAGACTCCCCTCTACCCGCCTAGGAGGGAAACGAATTCCAACCTACCGGCTCGTCATACATATCCAAGGGATCATCGAATCCCGAGGCTCTCTGATCCCACAGTACAGACCGACACCACATAGCATGCACATACGTTTCATAAAAGCATTACGATCTTTATAAATCATGCTTTTCATTTCATCATACCAAACATTCTTTTAGATAAAAATAAGTACGTTCATGAGAGACATGCATATCAATTCGTAAATATTTCATGCTCGTTAAAAACCATAATCAGTAAAAAGAACCATTTAACATTTTACGTCGTAAAAGGGTTTAGGGAACTCACTTTTCTCTAGCGCTGAATGCACTCCTTAAATATCGACAAACTAATCCAATCGAACACCTAAGGGCATTAGATTCGTATCAGTTTAAACAGTCCAACCCTACTGTCCGGATATCTCTTTCCGGGTAAACCACTTTCCGGACACTGCTACTTTTCGGACACCAATCCGGACACACTACTCTCCGGACGTCAATCCGGACACCTAGAACTTTCCGGATACTAATACCCGGACACTAGCACATACCCGAAGACTACTACCTGGAAACCAAACACACCCGGACACCTCCAAATCCTAACCGGAAACCCCCACTGTCCGGACGGGGCGACGTCCGGAAACTACGTACTGGACGAAAACCCAAAATCCAAAAACTGATTAAAACTCATTTTCTGTTAACAGCTCGATTTGACAAACCTAAGGGTTCATCCACTAGTCGTAAACACTCATTAATTCCACTTTTAAACCACCCAAAACGACACATTAGCAACAAATCCCAAAATACACATTAAAAGTGTGTTTAGGTGAAAACATAACAATCCCTCCCTAATTCATCCCCAAATTCTTAGACAACAGAGAAAGAAAGCTTGCAATAAACTGAAGAGAAGAGATTAGATGATTACCTTTACAATTCCCGTCCTTAATCAATAATTTCTCACTTTAGCTTTCTTCCTCCTTTCTCCTCTTAGCCGCCAACACACACACAACACCAAAATACTGATTTTTAGAATAAGGGTGCCCTAGGGATTTGGGCCCTTATAAACCTTTCTCAAATTTGCAAAAGAGTCCCTCAACTTAACTTTAGTTTATTGCACACAAGACACCAAACTTTCTTACTTGCAAAAATAACCCGGTTGTTACAACACTCCCCCCTTAAAAGAATTCCATCCCCGGAATTCTTTATTAGAAGAGATGCGGGTATCTTGCCTTCATCTCCGACCCCAACTCCCAAGTCGCCTCTGGACCCTTGTGATGACGCCATTGTACCTTAACCAGCCTAGTCTCCTTGTTCCGAGATTTCCTTACTTTGAAGTCAGTGATGGCTTCAGGTTCCTCTACAAAATTCAGTTTCTCATCCACCTTTATATCCTTTAACGGCACCGCTTTGGTAACGTCGGCTAGACATTTCCTCAAATTGGACACATGAAACGCATTATGGATGCTGCGCAATTCCTCCGGTAGGTCCAACCTATACGCCACCTCTCCAATTCGTTCAGTAATCTCGAATGGTCCGATGTAACGTGGGCTTAGCTTCCCCCGTTTCCCAAATCGCACCACTCCCTTCCAAGGAGACACCTTTAGCAAAACATGGTCTCCGACTTGGAATTCTATATCTTTCCGCCTCTTATCCGCATAACTCTTCTGTCGGTCGCGAGCGACCTTCAGTCTTTCACGCACTTGGACTTTCTTGTCCGAAGTCAGTTGCACTAATTCTGGCCCGGCTAACTGCCTTTCTCCGACCTCGTTCCAATACAAAGGCGTCCAACATTTCCTACCATAGAGTGCCTCAAACGGCGCTGCCTTGATGCTCGAGTGATAGCTGTTATTGTAAGCGAACTCGATCAATGGTAGATGCTTTTCCCAAGAGCCTTGGAAATCTAATGCGCACGCTCTTAACATGTCTTCCAACGTTTGGATCGTTCGCTCACTCTGACCATCGGTCTGAGGATGATAAGCGGTACTCATCTTGATCTGCTATCCCATTTCTCTTTGGAAACTCCTCCAAAACGTGGAGGTAAACCTGTTATCTCGGTCAGATACTATCGACGATGGCACACCATGGCGGGTTATGATCTCGTCGATGTACAACTTTGCTAACCGTTCCAATGAGTAAGACTCTCGTATAGGCAGGAAATGTGCTGATTTCGTGAGTCGGTCCATGATAACGCCACTTTTTGGCGTTATTTCCGGTTCTCAAACCAATGAGATTGGCTTGTATTCAAGTAAAAAGGCGTGTATTTTACGGTTTATTGAGTGATCTACGCAGGTTATATAAAAGGCGACATTCCTCGGAAAAAGAAGCTAAAAAGAGCCTAAAACGAGTCAAAACGAAGCCTAACGGGAGCCCAAAAGTCAAGCCCAAGACCCGCGAACGAACCAAGACCCGACCCGCGAACCAGAACCGACCCAGAAGGGCCTCAGCAACACGCGCGATCTTCTGCACGACTTGCAAGTCGCGCCAGAAGTCGCGCAACCTACTGTTTGGTCGTTTTCAGCTTTTTAATTCGGGATTTAGGTCACTTTTTCGGTATCCAACTTTCGGCAGACGACCAGGGGCGATTTTGGGGCGATTTCCGGCGACTTTTCGGAGCTTTCGGAGTCACGTTAGAGGGCCGATCACGGAGACAATCATCACGGAACGTAGATACAAGCACGATTGAAGGGAGTTCATCACGCTATTTTTCATGTTTTTAATCTTTCGCGTCACCATGTTTACATACGTAGTTTCATCTTTCTCTCTTGTGTTTGAATCCACCACCGACATGAACTAACCGGTTCGTGTTGGGGGTTGGAATGAATTCGGTTTATAAAGCATGTAACCAGATGATTTGAACTTTTGTTGGTTTTTCCTTGATAAATGAAGCATGTGATTTTGCGTTTAATGCCTTTGAAAGTCTAGCTAGCTTTTAATTGATTTATTATTTTCAGTTGAGTTCGAGAGAATTAACTGTTAAATAGAACTAGGAATTGCATGCCTAAGACGATAAATCAGTGATAGAGATATACTGAATAAGTCTTAGTCCCAATTAAACCGTTAGGTTTATATCGAGAGATAAAATCTAGCCAATTTAACATAAATCGAGTACTTAATGTGTTTTGGAATCCATAGGTGAGATCGAGAGATTAATGTTATCCTTTTCAAAGTAAAACCCGTTGTGGCTTGAAAGAGAACAACGGTGACTTTAAAAGATTTGGGAATCATTAAGGGGATAAACTGGTAATTGTTTGAGTTGTCTGTGTGCATGTGTAGAACCGGAGGATTTCCAACCCTCAACTTTTCTCTCTATCAAAGTTCCTAATTTGTTCTTTGCTTTGTTTGCGTTTAAGTTGTGATTTGCTAGAATTTAGTTTAAAACCCATCTTCCAAATTCGACAGTCCAGTTAATAGAGCCTATAGTAATTGTGATACTTAGTTCCTAGTTTCTCGTGATTCGATACTCGTACTTTCCAAGTACTATTACTTGACTTCGACCCGTACACTTGCGGTAAGATTCGCGGGGTGTTAAAAACCCCGTGTCAAGTTTTTGGCGCCGTTGCCGGGGAACTAGTTGTAGCTAATAGCACTACCATCTATACGCGCTATTAGATTGGGCATTTTCTTTTCTTGTTATTTTTCCATCACTTTCAGTTTTTGGATTATTGACGTTGCTTTCTCCTTTTCAGGTACCACTTGGTTTATGCCAAGGACAACCCGAGGAAAAGAGATCGAACAATTTGATCCGGAGATCGAAAGAACCACTCGTCGGCTGCGTAAGGAAGCGAAAGCCAAAAGAAATCTGAAATTCGAGATGTCCGACGACGAGAGACCACCTCGCCGCAACAATCCACCACCACCTCCAGAAAGGGTGCCTATGCGGTCGTTTGCCGACCCGAATGTGGCAGCGGCCCGCATAGGTATTCAGCCGCCTACCACTGCGGCTAACTACTTTGAGATAAAGCCGAGTACCATAGTAATGGTACAACAGAATCAGTTCGGGGGAGCACCAACTGAAGACCCCTACGCGCATCTACGAGCCTTTGAACGCATTTGCAGCACCTTCAAGATCAACGGGATGGAGGAGAACACAATCAAACTGAGGTTATTCAGTTTTTCATTAAAAGGTCGAGCTGAAATATGGATCGAGGGCCTACCATCATATCTTATCACCACTTGGGCACAATTGAAGGCAGCTTTCCTCCAAAAATTCTTCCCACCGGGAAGAACCGCGCAGTTAATGGCCGATATTACACATTTCGCGCAATGGGACCAAGAGACACTTTACGAGGCATGGGAGAGATATAAGGACATGTTGAAGAAGTGTACACATCACGGTCTTCATGGGTGGGTCATAATCCAAACGTTCTTTGGAGGCCTTCACCCGCAATTCAAGAATGATATTACGGCTGCAGCGGGGGGAGCGCTCATGAACAAGACCTATGAAGAAGCGGTCGAGCTGATCGAGAACCTTGCCGAACATAGCTACTCCACTCCACGATCATCCATTGCACGAGTAGCAAGTGTTCGAGAATCGGATGAGCTTAAGGATATCAAAACCCAATTAGCAGCGATTACGAACCATTTGCAAGCCGGCAGCCATCAAGAACCTGATCAAGTCCATTTTGTGTCAAACCGGAGCCAACCGAGAAACGATCCTTTCTCGAATACTTATAACGAGGGGTGGAAAATACATCCCAATCTTTCATGGAATCAGCCCGGTCAACCACAATCAGGTAATTTTTCTAACTCTTCTAATTTTTCCCAAACTAATAATGTTTATCGTCCTCCAGGATTTCAGCAAAGAAACGAAGGACCATCCGGGGAGAAGAAGTCGGGCCTCGAAGACATGATGATGAAGTTCATGTCAAAAATGGACAACACGGTCGGAGAGCTAGCGAGCACGGTGAATACGGTAAAAGCCGCAACTGAGCAGAATACGGCCGCAATCAAGATTCTCGAGAGGCAAGTAGGGCAGATTTCTGAAGCCCTACAAACCCGACCTCCCGGAGCATTTCCAAGTATGGCCGAAAAGAGGAATCAAGAGAATTGCAATGCCATTTTTCTGAGAAGTGGCAAGGAGTTGATTAAAGATCCGGTAAGCAAGTCCTCACCAAAGGAAGCCAAAGAAGAGTTCGAGATGGTAAATCTGGAGGAATTAGAGGCTGATAAAGAATCTGAGATGAAAGAGAAACCGGAAGATGAAGAGCCCAAGAAGAGTGAGCCGACCATCCCGAGGCAACCACCGGTCAAGCCAGTGGTACCCAAAGTGCCATATCCAAACAGACTGAAAGCAAACAAGGACGATGTTAATTTTTATAAGTTTATCGATGTATTTAAGAAGCTAACCATTAACATCCTGTTTGCAGATGCGTTGGCACAAATGCCCTCTTACATGAAATTCATGAAAGAGATCCTTTCCAAAAAGAGGGCAATTGATCACCAATCCACCGTTGCACTCACTGAAGAGTGTAGCGCAATTTTCCAGAATAAGCTTCCCTAGAAGCTCAATGATCCAGGGAGTTTTTATATCCCTATCCAAATCGGGAAGTTTTCATTTAATAAAGTTTTGTGTGATTTAGGGGCTAGTATTAATTTGATGCCCCTCTCTATTTTCAGGAAACTTGGATTGGGCAAGGCTAGTCCAACGTTCATGACGCTCAAGCTAGCAGACAGATCGATAAGGTATCCATACGGGGTGATCGAAGACGTGTTGATTAAGGTTGGTAAATTCTACTTCCCGGTAGACTTCGTGGTGATAGATATAGATGAGGATGAGGAGGTTCCGATGATCTTGGGACGATCATTCCTAGCCACCGGGAGAGCTTTAATTGACATGGAAGAGGGTGAAATCACATTCCGAGTTGGCGGGGAGAACGTGAGATTCAAGTTGCTAGAGAGAAGAAGTAGCGAAAGAGATGAAGGGGTAGAGAAGTCCGCGAAGAACCGTAAGTGTGGACGGTACAATCCCGCGGACACTAAGCCGAGCTGAAACCGCACAGTCGTGCCACGACTTTAAATACGGCGCTGGGTGGGAGGCAACCCACCAAGGTTTGTTTTCCTTTGTTATTTGCTTATTTTGAGTGCGTTTCTTATTCCCGAAAAACCATAAAAATCAAAAAATCGAAAAAAGCGAAAAACGAACAGGGACATACGCGACTTGCCACGCGGTTTGCAAACCGCGCAGAAAGCCGCGGGGCACTCTGTTGGTTTTTTGAGACAGAGAGTTACGCGGTTTGCCACGCGACTTGCAAGTCGCGGGCTAAACCGCGGGAGTCCCCTATTTGTTCTCGTTCGTTTTTCGTGCAAATTTTTATTCCTTTCTTGCGTTGTGTGTTTCTATTTTCTTGTTTTTCTTTCGTCGTTTGTTTGGTTCTTTTGTGTGTGCATGCTCTCCCCTCCTTCTTCAAATGTTCAATCTTTCAAGAATCTCCTCGGACCGGGCAAAACAGGTATGTTCTAATCATTTCTCTGCTAAAAGAGTGGTGTTTGATGTGTTGTTCTGTTTTAATTGCACGAGATGCAACAAACCTAAGTTTCACTTAGGTTTAGGGTGCCTCGTTTTTAAACCATCTACACACTCACATTAGACCCTGTGCAAACCTCGGTTTTACCGAGGTTTGGGTTGGCTTTTTTTTGGCAAACCTAGGCCACGGCCTAAGTTTGGGGTGTCCAGTTTAGAAACTTTGGAGTTCTTTGTGCTTGCTGTGTAATGTTTTACCCGTCCTTTCTATACCTGTAATAACTGCACAACGATTAAGTCGCATCACCGACGACTTTGCTTGCACATTGGGGACAATGTGTGGGTAAGGTTTGGGGTTGCCCAATCGGGCCCAAGTTATGCACGTAGATTTCCTACACTTCTGAGTATCTAGATCACATAGCTAAAATTTTTGTTTTGAATGATTAAGACCAACCATTGTGGGAAGAACCTATTGATAGTGACGTGACCGTTAGGGAAGGACCGGGAAAGGACATGACTAGGGACATTAGTGGAGACCACCCGATAGTGAGTTTTGAGTCTAATAAGACGTTTTTTCATTTCGAGGGATTCATACACGTAATTCTTATACACTTTTCGAATTCCTTGTCGTGAATGTAGAATGATCTCGCTACATTATTGCATTGAGTAGCAAAGACGAACATCGGGATATTAGGTAAGGGTATAGTAGACCATACCGTGTGGACTTTAAGAAATGATTCCAGGCATTGTGTGTTTTGTTTTAACCCGTTTCAGCTATCGTTTTCCCCTTTTACCCTTAGTGTGTACCCATAGCCCAGTTGAAGCCAAACACTCACCCTTAATTCTTTCTAAACCCATCATTCACCCTTAGCCAAAAGCCTTAGCCAACCCTATCCGAAAGTGTGTCAATCGGAAGCAGTAATAAACTTAGAGAGATAGAGCGGAAAAGAAAGAAATCAGGCCAGTCAAGAAAGAGAAAAGAGGGCCAATGTTGCCCCAATCAATAAAGAGGACCAATGAAGTCCCAAAAAAAAACGTTAGTTAGATAGTCTCTAGTAGACTGCATAATAAGTGAGTCAAAGCGACTCCAATAGTGACGAAAAAGGACCAAGTGAGCAAATGTAAAGCAAAGAGAGTTTAGAATTGCAAACGATTGACACGCCGAGGATTTTTGATCCATTATACCATTCGTTTCTATAACCTTAACCTTAGCCCCGTTACAACCCGTGTAAAGACCTGGATGATCTTCTGGAAAACATGATTAGAGTCTATGACCACCTGTACCGATATTCCCTGTCTTGTTATTTGATTCCGTCTGAGATCAAAAGTTTGGACATTTGTGCGTTTTCTTTAGAGTTGACATGTAATATTTCGAGTATTATTGTACATAACTTCCATACACATGACAACACGAGCGATAACCTAGGTTCGAGAGCGAAACGAGAGTATCCCGTGAGGTAGGGTCGAGGCGAAATGTTTTCCCTAGTATGTTCAGACTTAGTCTAACCCTGATGTGATCGGAACAGTCACGAGTTCAACTCCCAATAGAAGGTCATAGATCGGACAAAATAAAGAATGAGGCGAGAGTGAGATAGACATTCACGGGTATGGGAAATCACCGATGCATCACTTGATATCGATTGGGAATTGTGCAGTTATTATATTTTCACTGTTATGTGCTTTAATTCTGTTCTATCGCTAATTTGCTTGGGGGACAAGCAACGCTCGGTTTGGGGTTGTTGATAACGCCACTTTTTGGCGTTATTTCCGGTTCTCAAACCAATGAGATTGGCTTGTATTTAAGTAAAAAAGCGTGTATTTTACGGTTTATTGAGTGATCTACGCAGGTTATATAAAAGGCGACATTCCTCGGAAAAAGAAGCTAAAAAGAGCCCAAAACGAGTCAAAACGAAGCCTAACGGGAGCCCAAAAGCCAAGCCCAAGACCCGCGAACGAACCAAGACCCGACCCGCGAACCAGAACCGACCCAGAAGGGCCTCAGCAACACGCGCGACCTTCTGTGCGACTTGCAAGTCGCGCCAGAAGTCGCGCAACCTACTGTTTGGTCGTTTTCAGCTTTTTAATTCGGGATTTAGGTCACTTTTTCGGTATCCAACTTTCGGCAGACGACCAGGGGCGATTTTGGGGCGATTTCCGGCGACTTTTCGGAGCTTTCGGAGTCACGTTAGAGGGCCGATCACGGAGACAATCATCACGGAACGTAGATACAAGCACGATTGAAGGGAGTTCATCACGCTATTTTTCATGTTTTTAATCTTTCGCGTCACCATGTTTACATACGTAGTTTCATCTTTCTCTCTTGTGTTTGAATCCACCACCGACATGAACTAACCGGTTCGTGTTGGGGGTTGGAATGAATTCGGTTTATAAAGCATGTAACCAGATGATTTGAACTTTTGTTGGTTTTTCCTTGATAAATGAAGCATGTGATTTTGCGTTTAATGCCTTTGAAAGTCTAGCTAGCTTTTAATTGATTTATTATTTTCAGTTGAGTTCGAGAGAATTAACTGTTAAATAGAACTAGGAATTGCATGCCTAAGACGATAAATCAGTGATAGAGATATACTGAATAAGTCTTAGTCCCAATTAAACCGTTAGGTTTATATCGAGAGATAAAATCTAGCCAATTTAACATAAATCGAGTACTTAATGTGTTTTGGAATCCATAGGTGAGATCGAGAGATTAATCTTATCCTTTTCAAAGTAAAACCCGTTGTGGCTTGAAAGAGAACAACGGTGACTTTAAAAGATTTGGGAATCATTAAGGGGATAAACTGGTAATTGTTTGAGTTGTCTGTGTGCATGTGTAGAACCGGAGGATTTCCAACCCTCAACTTTTCTCTCTATCAAAGTTCCTAATTTGTTCTTTGCTTTGTTTGCGTTTAAGTTGTGATTTGCTAGAATTTAGTTTAAAACCCATCTTCCAAATTCGACAGTCCAGTTAATAGAGCCTATAATAATTGTGATACTTAGTTCCTAGTTCCCCGTGATTCGATACTCGTACTTTCCAAGTACTATTACTTGACTTCGACCCGTACACTTGCGGTAAGATTCGCGGGGTGTTAAAAACCCCGTGTCAGTCCACGATCACCCATATGGCGTCATAACCCTTTGGAGTCTTAGGCAAGTGGGTTACGAAGTCCATCGTAATCTGGTCCCACTTTCACATCGGAATCTCCAAGGACTGAAGCTTCCCGTAGGGTCGTTGGTGTTCAATCTTCACACGTGAACACGTCATACAGGTCTCCACAAAATGAGCTATATCCTTCTTCATTCCAGGCCACCAATAGTCTCGACGTAGATCTCCGTACATCTTGTTGGTTCCAGGGTGAATTGTGTACTTTGATTTGTGGGCTTCTTCTAAAATTATTCTCCTGAGTTCCCCGAGTTTCGGGACCCAGATTCTCCCACTAAGACACTTCACCCCTCGACTATCTTCCACCAGTGAGGACGTTTGCCCCACCATTCTCTCCCCTTTGAGATGTTCCACCCCGAGCGCCTCCTCCTGACATTTCTTTATCTCAAACAATAAATTGAACGTCACCTCGGCCCTCATGGCCACAATACTGGGGGTCTCATTTCGTTCCTTACGGCTCAAAGCGTCCGCCACTACGTTCGCCTTACCCGGATGATATTCGATCTTACAGTCGTAGTCGGTCAACAATTCAATCCATCTTCTTTGGCGCATATTCAACTCTTTCTGGTCGAAGAGATGACATAATTTTTTGTGGTCCGTGAAGATTTGACACTTCGTCCCATAAAGGTAATGTCGGCAAATCTTCAGAGCGAAAACCACTGCCGTCAATTCTAAATCGTGAGTGGGGTATCGAACTTCGTGATCCTTTAACTGCCGTGAGGCATAAGCGATCACCTTCCCACGTTGCATGAGTATGCAACCCAAGCCGAGCTTCGATGCGTCACTGAACACCACGAAATCGTCAGAACCGTCCGGTAGTGACAACACCGGAGCGCTGCTCAGCATATCCTTCAGCTTTTGAAAAGCTTCTTCTTGCTTCTCTAACCAAGCGAACTTGACATTCTTCTTGGTCAAAGAAGTCAGTGGCGTGGCAATACGCGAAAAGTCTTTGATGAACTTCCGGTAGTACCCCGCCAGTCCGAGGAAACTTCGAACTTCTGACGAATTCTTAGGTTGCTCCCAATCCTGGATGGATTCGATCTTAAACGGGTCTACCATGATTCCCTTTTCAGACACCACGTGCCTAAGAAACTGCACCTCTCTTAGCCAAAACTCGCACTTATAAAACTTCGCATACAGCTTCTCTTGTTTTAGTAGCTCGAGAATTGTTCGAAGGTGACTTTCGTGCTCTTCTTCCGATCTTGAAAATATCAGTATATCGTCTATGAACACTATCACGAACTGATCTAAATAGGGTTGGCACACCCTATTCAGTAGGTCCATGAATGCTGCCGCCCGTTGGTTAGCCCGAACGGCATCACCAAAAATTCACAGTGTCCATATCTGGTTCTGAAGGCGGTCTTTGGCACATCCTACTCCCTCACCTTGAGTTGATGATAACCGGACCTCAAGTCTATTTTAGAGAAGTAACAGGCTCCTTGTAACTGATCGAACAGGTCGTCGATTCTCGGTATAGGGTACTTGTTCTTGATCGTGACCTTATTGAGTTTTCGGTAGTCTATGCACATTCGCATGGTACCGTCCTTCTTCTTCACGAAGAGCACATGCGCTCCCCACGGAGACGTACTTGGTCTAACGAGTCCATACCCAACACTACGTCAAACTCCTGCAACTGAGTCATCATTTCCTTCATTTCGAACGGCGCCAATTTATAAGGTGCGTGGGCAATTGGTGCAGCTCCAGGCATCAGATCAATTCTGAACTCGATCTGACGATCCGGGGGTAGACTTGTCAAGTCATCCGGAAATACTTCTGGGTACTCACTTACTACACGCACGTCACTCACCCCATCCTTCTCCTTCTTGGCGTCCAATACATACGCCAAGAATCCCTGACACCCCTTTCTCAAACACTTAGTAGCCCTAATCATGGAGATAAGGCTAGTCTTTCAATCACGACGATTCCCATAGATCACTACGGAATCCCCATCGGGTAACCGAACCCTGACCAGCTTCTTGTTGCACACGATATTCGCATCATTCGCGGCTAACCAGTCCATACCCAACACTACGTCAAACTCCCCCATTGCCATGGGATATAACTGCATAGACACCAACCTCCCTTCTATCTCTATGACACAATCATCTACCCTCTCCTTAATATAAACAAGATTATCATTTGCAGTTTCCACCTCTAGTGCCCTTTCCAAACGCCTAGGCCTCACCCCCAAACATTTCATAAAAACATGTGATACGAAAGAGCGATTCGCTCCCGAATCAAATAACACCTTGGAACATAGAGAGTTCACTAGAAATGTACCTGCCACAACATCTGGAACTTCCGCCGCCTCTTCCACAGTCATGCGGAACGCACGTCCCTTCGGACGCGCCGGTTCTGCCCCCTTATCATTGCCTTTTCCTCCCTGACGATCCCCAAACTGAGCCGATCCACCCTTTTTCAACGGTGGACAGTCATACCGCGTGTGATCAGTAGCTCCACATTGGAAACATGATTTCCCCTTGGGGCAGTCCCTTGACACGTGACCGGGCAATCCACACCGGTAACACGAATTGGAACCTGCCATACATTCTCCCCGATGCGTCTTGTTACACTTACTACACGGTTTACCAGCGGAATCTTTACTAGCACGAGCTTCTGGTCGGAACACCTTCCTTTTTCTCGAGTCGTTACCCGGTCTATCCCACTTGCGTTTATCACCACCCTACTCGGTCGTATGGCGATTCTTTTCCTTCTCAATCAGCTCGGCCGTATTGATGGCCGCCTGAAAGGTAGGGGGTTTCTTGTCAGAACCAATTCCCGGATGCTACTTTTCAACCCATGGATGAAGCGTTCCACTCGTCGTTCCTCCGTTGGCACATACAAATCAGCGAAACGAGACTAGTCAATAAACTTAGAAGTATATTCCCGCACCGTCATTCCCCCTTGTTCCAAACCCAAAAACTCCTCTTCCAACTTTTTCACTGCCGCGAGCGGACAGAACTGAGCTTTAAACCTGTCCACAAACATTTCCCACATCATTCCCTTAGCCATTGCCGAACCCTTTCCCCCAGTCTCAACATCCCACCAATAAACTGCATCAGACTTCAATATGGATAGGGCAAACATCACCCTATCTCCATCGGCGCATTTACACGTATCAAAAACCAGCTCCATCTCTTTCGCCCATTTCATTGCCAAGACAGGGTCACATTCGCCCTTGAAAGTAGGGGGCTGGCATGAGGCAAAGGCCTTATAACTGCACCCTTTAGCTGCTGACTCATTCACTACCAGAGAGTTTGATTGCGAGAGATTTCCGGTACAAGTTTCTAGTGGACTTGACATCTCCACACTTTCTTTGTTCTCACTCGCCTCTTTACTTCCCGAGGCTGACTCATTCTGCTTAGTAAGGAGAGCTTGCAGAGTCTCCTGAATTTTTTCCAGCTCAGCAGCCAGATTCTCTCGAGTGACATATGCGGATCCGCGGCCTCGACCACGTCCCCTCGGTGAGTTACTCTTCTTGCAGAAGTTGAACTCTCCTGAAGAGAGTCTTCTTGGTGGGCGAGGATTTCCACACTCCTCGTTCTTCTAGTCGCACGAGACGTTCTTCGGTTCGGGTTTCCCCCATCCCCGGCCACTTGGGTGGCGGCCCGGCCGGGTGCTCTTCCCCGACCCCTTCCACGGGTAACAGTCGCCCTCGTAGGTTCCACCGGTCCATTCTCTAGGACCTCTTCGTCTTGATTCCTTGGCACAGCAGGTGCTGGCCTACTCCTCAAAGTTCTCTCAGCCATTTCGCTAAGACTGAAAGAAAACAACAATTAATCCTTGCTAGACATGACACAACAAATTTGCTATAAGTAAGGTATTGTAAGCACGCAATGTACCTGTAAGTTCGTAGTTACATTGGCCAGGTGTAATCCCAAACTTACCTTATACGTTTGTCCTTGGCACCTTATTCCTAAGCGCATTTATATTGATCGTTCCTAGAGGCAATCCTATGTCTCGGTTGTGTTCCTCATCTTACAGTTTAAGTTTAGGCCAGATTGGTCACCTAAATCCCTTAAACTAAGGCTCTGATACCATTTGTAACGTCCCAAAAACATAACATGCATTAAATCATAGAATAAGCATTTGAATTACATACAAAACTTGTCTTTAATCGTCAATAATCTATACTAAACAAAATTGACAGCGGAAGTCTCTATTCCATAGCCGAGAGCTGTATCTATAGATAATAATCAAAATTCTGGAGTCGCTCTAATCTCCAAAGCTTTCTTGTGTCCTCTCCTAGTTCCTACTAGAAGAACCTGTAGCTCGCTTACCTGAAAATGGTTTAGTTTTGAAAGCGAGGGTTAGACCAAAAGGTCTAGTGAATTCCCTTCGTAAAACATGTATAAACAATATGAAATCATTTTGTTAAAATGCATCATAAATCATCACATATGGTACTGCACTGTGTAATGGATCACATAACCATCCGCAATCGGGGCCCAAGCAGACTCTCCTTTCGCCTCGTATCGGGGCCCAAGCAGACTCCCCTCTACCCGCCTAGGAGGGAAACGAATTCCAACCTACCGGCTCGTCATACATATCCAAGGGATCATCGAATCCCGAGGCTCTCTGATCCCACAGTACAGACCGACACCACATAACATGCACATACGATTCATAAAAGCATTACGATCTTTATAAATCATGTTTTTCATTTCATCATACCAAACATTCTTTTAGATAAAAATAAGTACGTTCATGAGAGACATGCATATCAATTCGTAAATATTTCATGCTCGTTAAAAACCATAATCAGTAAAAAGAACCATTTAACATTTTACGTCATAAAAGGGTTTAGGGAACTCACTTTTCTCTAGCGCTGAATGCACTCCTTAAATATCTCCAAGCTAATCCAATCGAACACCTAAGGGCATTAGATTCGTATCAGTTTAAACAGTCCAACCCTACTGTCCGGATATCTCTTTCCGGGTAAACCACTTTCCGGACACTGCTACTTTCCGGACACCAATCCTGACACACTACTCTCTGGACGTCAATCCGGACACCTAGAACTCTCCGAATACTAATACCCGGACACTAGCACATACCCGGAGACTACTACCCGGAAAACAAACACACCCGGACACCTCCAAATCCTAACCGGAAACCCCCACTGTCCGGACACTACTGTCCGGATGGGGCGACGTCCGAAAACCACGTACTGGACGAAAACCCAAAATCCAAAAACTGATTAAAACTCATTTTCTGTTAACAGCTCGATTTGACAAACCTAAGGGTTCATCCACTAGTCGTAAACACTCATTAATTCCACTTTTAAACCACCCAAAACGACACATTAGCAACAAATCCCAAAATACACATTAAAGGTGTGTTTAGGTGAAAACATAACAATCCCTCCCTAATTCATCCCCAAATTCTTAGACAACAGAGAAAGAAAGCTTGCAATAAACTGAAGAGAAGAGATTAGATGATTACCTTTACAATTCCCGTCCTTAATCAATAATTTCTCACTTTAGCTTTCTTCCTCCTTTCTCCTCTTAGCCGCCAACACACACAACACCAAAATACTGATTTTTAGAATAAGGGTGCCCTAGGGATTTGGGCCCGTATAAACCTTTCTCAAATTTGCAAAAGAGTCCCTCAACTTAACTTTAGTTTATTGCACACAAGACACCAAACTTTCTTACTTGCAAAAATAACCCGGTTGTTACATTTAAGGTTATGAAAATGGTGAATGGATATTTGTAGTGTTCATGATTTGAGTAGTATGTCAATCACGAATCAGTGCATGATATGTTATGTAATCGTGATTTAAGTGTTATTTATAGTCGACATATATGTAGTTAGGGTTCTAATGAAAAAAGAACAAGGAAGAATAAATTAGAATGGTGTTTTTGTGAAACTATGGGTCGTTGTATGGAAGAACACACATTTCCGGCAACGTATGCGACCTGGCCAGCCACTTAAGGTTGTGTAGCTTTGGTTGTGAAGTTAAATTGCCCAACGAGCCAGTTATCAATGGGGTAGGATGTCATGACCCGAAAGTGTGACCGTAGATCGCTAACTCTAGTTGTGTACGAGGTTAGTGGGTTGCAAGGTGGAGCTCGTACACCATGTCGACCAAGCAATGTGTGCCCTAGTTGCCAATGTAGGTTGCGTTCACCAAGGTTGACCCACAAAGGAGGATTGTTGAGGGTGTAATGTTGTGTAAGATTGTACAAGTACTATGTAGACAATACAAGTACTTAAACACATGAATGGTGTTTTAGTAGGTTGTATGCAAATAATGATTAAGAAGTATATGCTAATTCAGACGAGTCTTCATGGACTTAGAAAGATGTCTACTTATGTATGATATACCATGTTAAGAAGGATCACTATGTTTTTGTATGATGTTTTTGTAAAGGTTATATTATTACATGTTTCCGATTTAATATACACCTGTACGGTATTTAGAATTGGAGTTATGCATGATATGCGGTTTACACCTTTTATATTTATTAGCATCATGAATAACAAAAGGAGAAACTGTAGTCCTTACTATACGAGTATCAATGAGCTCAAATATTATTTAGAAAAATTCCTCTTTATTTGTGAGCATGTTGATGTTATGCATGTTAAATGCTTTCAAGGAGTTATTGAACAAGTATAGATTTTATTACTATTGTTTTGTTAAGATGAAAATTATGCATCGTTGATCAATATATTTTATCTTGGTATAGAACACATTATACTTGTTGGATTCCTAATATATATTTTCTGGTTGCTTTGTAAGACTTCTTAGTTGTTTTAGGATACGTTTATCAAACACACAGCGAGTAAGTGATTACCAGCAATAGCAAGAGCAAGAGCAAGAGCAAGAGCAAGAGTTACCTTTCTGGGTAACATCCTCGCATATCAAAATGGATTTTTGATTGTGTTATTTATGAGGTAAGCGTTTACTGAGTTAGAGTCTTCACCCTCACTTATTGGGTAAGATTATCGGTTCTTGTTATGCCTCTTACTAAATAAGATTCTAGATTGTTGTTATGCTCACCTGAAATGTAAGTAACACCTGATAAACAATTATCCGATAAACGTTTGGTAAACGACTCTTTAGTTTCAACTGTTAGTTGAACGTTTAGGTATCAATTTAATTGAGGTAATATGTTTGTGGCTGAGATGACTATAAGGTGAGTATGATATATCCATTTGATGAGAATGAGGATGCTACACTTTATAAAATATAAATTGTTTATAAGATAAGTTTTTAAAAACACAAAAGTAATGGATTATATATATATATATATATATATAGAGAGAGAGAGAGAGAGGGGAGGAAAGTTCAAATAAAAACTCATGTTTTGTGAACATGAGGACGGATCTTAGCCCTTCCATCTATATTGATCCAATGACCCATATTATATAGAGTTTTTAATTGAAATTATTAATTAAGGTGATTAGGGATAAAATGGGAAGATAATTTAAACACACGCCTACCATGTTTGACTTTTTATTTTCTTTTTTAATTAAAAGAGTAAATTACAAATTTCGTCCCTATGATATGGTGAAATTTTGGATTTGGTCCCTCAAGTGAAATAATTACAAGGATAGTCATTGTGGTTTCATTTTTGTTATGAATCAGGTCCCTCATGTTAACAGTCGTTTAAAATCTCCGTTAACATATAAGTATTTCATATTTGCTACATTATGAAATTTGTTATTGTTTTAAGGACCTGTTTTGCCAATTTCTAGAACTTCATAATAATAATAATAATAAAAAGAAAAAGAAAAAACAATAACAATAACAAATAACCAATTTCATACACTTCTTCCTCAGTTCCTCCTGAGTCCTGTCAACGATCGCTCCCAATCCCTCAACTTCGCCCAAATACCTATGGCTACTCTCTCTTGTCAGTTCTTAAGTCTGAGAGAGCGATTTATTGAAGAAATCGAAGAACTCAACCCAGATTTGGGGAAGAAATCGATTTGGTGAGGAAGTTAAATGAGGAAATCGAACTTGCCATTTGGTATATTGAATCCTCGGGTTGAAAAAGTCGACGGAAGCATTCAAAAATCAACGAAAATAGGAGGTTTCGCATCTGCTCCGTCTTCTTCTCTGCGATTTTTGGGTTTCGATTAGGATTCTAATTAGGTTTTGGATTTAATGGTTTTGACAATGGTTCTTTGATATGATATAAAATTTAGGGTTTTTGTTTTAGATCTAGAATTTTGTTGTGTTATCATGAGTTCTCAGCAAGATTGATGTTGACGAATTTCATATTTTTTGTGTATTGAATTTAATTAGGATTTTTCTTTGATTTCTGAAAGATGAATGTTGTTTTTTCTTAAAAAAAGGGGTTTGTCTTTTATCTTGTTATTAAAAAGTGGGTTGATGTTGAATTTATTTTTTAAAATATATTGTTGATGTTGCTCTGCAATAATGTGTTTGTGTTCTTGATTTTATTTTTTAATTATTTTTTTGGATTATAAATCTTTGTTTTTGTATATTTTGGGTTTGATTTTTAGGAAGAGAAATGAGAAATTGGAAAACATTTATTTGTTTAGAAATATGGAAAGCAAGGCGTGGGTCTAAAAATATAGGAATCTGGTTTGGTTCTTGAGTTTTGGGTATTGGCAAAACAGGTCCTTGAATAATTACAGGTTTCATCAAAAAGTGAAAACCTGAAAATGTCTCTCTAAGTTGACGGAAATCTTAAACGTGTGTTAACATGAGGGACCTGATCCATAACAAAAATGAAACCACAATGACCATCCATGTAATTATTTCATTTAAGAGACCCGATCCAAAATTTCACCAAACCACAGGGACGAAATTTGTAATTTACTCTAATTAAATTTTTTTACCCCCTTAAAGTTTAAAATAAATTATCTTAAAAATTACTAATATTTTAATCAAACAAATTACATCAAAAAATCGAGAATTTCGTGCTCTTCGATATGACATCCATCTCGATATAGTTTTTTCTTTATTTTAACTATTTTTATGTGAAATGCTATGTATGTGTTATATTCAGTACGGATATGTATGCACGTTTCCTGGTGTCCATATTCAGTATGAATAACAAAGGTTAACGTTCATTCACTATTCATGACGAATAACACAATATTCAAAATGAATAATACAACATTCAGGATGAATAATACACGAATTATTGATTCATGTATTATTAAACATGAATCGTGTATTATTCACCTTGAATGTTGTATTATTCATGATGAATAATATATGTTGTCCACATTCAGTATGAATAATACATCATTCAGGGTGAATAATACACGATTTATGAATTCGTTTATTATTCATCCTGAATGTTATATAATCCATCATGAATATTGTATTATTCACCCTGAATATTGTATTATTCATCATTAATAGTGAATGAACGTTCACATTTGTTATTCATACTGAATGTGGACACTTGGAGATGTGCATACATATTCATAAAGAATAAAACCAAGTTTCGATTGTGAATCGGGAAACAAAAGAGAGTGTGTCATGTGTTCACACCTTCACGGGGCATTCATATATTATTCATCATGAATAATGTATAATTCAGGATGAATAATACAACATTCAAGGTGAATAATACACGATTCATGTTTAATAATACATGAATCACGAATTCGTGTATTATTCATCCTGAATGTTGTATTATTCATTTTGAATACTGTGTTTTTTTGGGAAGGGTGTCCTAGGTCATGCCTAGACTAATCCCTTGGCAAATTATGACTGTAAGACATCAGCCCTGATTAAACCTCAGTGGCCACAATTGTTGTGTACGCTTGGATTAGAACCCTGGGCAGATGGGATATCCCACCACATCCCCCAGGGCCTTAACCAGTATGCCACAACCCTTGTGATTTTGAATACTGTGTTATTCGTCATGAATAGTGAATGAACGTTCTCCTTTGTTATTCATACTGAATATGGACACCAGGAAACGTGCATACGTATTTATACTGAATATAAAACATACATTTCACGTAAAAATAGTTTAAATGAAGAAAAAACTATATCGAGATGGATGTCATATCGAAGAGCACGAAATTCTCGTTTTTTGGATGTATTTTGTTTGATTAAAATATTAGTAATTTTTAAGATAATTTATTTTAAACTTTAAGGGGGTGAAAAAATTTAATTAAAAAATAAAATAAAAAGTCAAAGATGGTAGGCGCTAATTTAAATTTCCAGATTTGTCCCTAATCACTTCTCAATTGGTTTCATTAAGTTTTAACCATTGATTAATTTTCCAAATGTTGATCAATGGTTGTGATTTGTTCTCATGTTCACAATTGAAAATGAATTTTCATTTGAACCCACCCATATATATATATACATAGGGAAGGGTTCAAAAGAGAAGTACAAATATTTTGAGAAATAGAAAAGTGATCTTGGCCATGCATTCGGTCAAGATCGGCGGCTTTGACCGAGAAGCAGAGGATAATTCCTCGCGTGGTTTGCACAAGATAGAGGGGTAGTTTCGTAAAAAATACGTGGGACAGGTTCATATATGAATTTGTGTGATTCATATATGAACCTTTGTAATTCACATATAAAATATTTTTAACTAATTCATATATGAACCTTTGTGATTCATATATGAATCTTTGTGATTCATATATGAATCAGTTAATTTGTTCATATGAGAATTAGTTAAAAAAAATTCATATATAAATCACAAAGGTTCATATATGAACACAAAAGTTCATATATGAATTAGTTAAAAAAAAGTTTATATGTAAATTACAAAAGTTCATATATGAACACAAAGATTCAAATATGAATCAGTTAATTGATTCAACTGATTCATATATGAACCTACAGTTAATTAGTTTCATATATGAAACACAAAGGTTCATATATGAATTAGTTATAAAGAGTTCATATGTGAATTACAAAGTTTCATATATGAACGTATAGTTCATATGTGAATCACACAGATTCATATATGAACTCAGCCCGTGTTTTTTGTAAAAGTTACGAAATTGCCCTTCTATTTTTGGAACAGTCGCAACTTTTGACCAATTATAACCGATCTTGACCGAATGACTGGTCAAGATCACTTCTCTATTTCTCAAAAACTTTGCACTTCTCTATTGAACCTAAGGCTATATATATATATATATATATATATATATATATATATATATATATATATATATATATATATATATATAGAGAGAGAGAGAGAGAGAGAGAGAGAGGTTATTTTGTTAACCTCCCAAAGGGTGTTAACTTTACTAATCACTTTAGACCAATAGGATTTCACCTTTCTAGTTGGTTAGTGTCAACATATTAATTAATGTCAAATGGTACATTTGGTATTTTGTAAAAGAGTTTTTTTGGTGGACTTTTAAAATGGGAGTTATAAAAGCAAATATTAATTGTTCATTACATTGAGGAGTTATGAATTTGATATAGGTAATTTTAATTTTAAAAAAATAAGTTGTTGGTTTGAGGGAGCTCTCGTTCATCATAGTTCGTTTGCATGAAAATGGATTTTCATCGTCATCAATAATATATTCAATCTGATATGTTGGACTATTCTACTAATTTCGCAAAGTTCGACGTTGTCGTTGAAGTTTGTTGATTCATTTCTCACTTGATATTTGGTTAATGAGGGACGTTTTTGCAAAACCATTATTAAAAGTTTGTGCATAATTGATCTAATGGTCAACTGTGCACAGTTACGAACAATAAGAATGTATATTAGTTTTGATATCCATTTTTTTATACACATACTCGTTTCATACATGTTCAACCTTCTCACGTGTTCAACTTTCATTAACACAAACCATTTATTACTTTTTAGTTGTTTCATACATGTTCAACGTATATCCGGGTTAAATGTTTTTTACTATTGTTACCATAAGAGTGTAATTTACTTGAGAACATATGTGAAATGCCAATAGTCAATTGTGCACAATTATGAACAAATGTTCATAACACACAAATGTTCACGTTCTAGTTCGGCAAAATAATAGGTTGTCGTGTTTAGGCTATTATTGAATCCGTAACTTTGGGTTAGTAAGTGTTTGCATGTTGCTTTGTTTTTTCGTATGGTAATGGTGTTTGTGTGTCTGTGTCATACTTCAAGGTCCTATCTTCATTTAACCAAACCAAAAAGTCAAGGTTCATGGTTGTTCGTTTCGTCATTGAACCAAAGCATTTTTAATGCCATAAATGAACAAATGTGTTTGTACACAAAGATTCATGAACATGCATTAAGATCAAGGTCCTACCTTCATATTAAAGAACTCGCATGAACATTCATGAACAAAACATTAACAAAATATGAAACGTCCGTCCAATTAGCACAATTTGGTTACTTGTAGATGTTTGATTTGGTACTTGTAGATATGTTGTATTAAAATATTCCATTAAAAAAATACTCCATAATAACTAGTGGGACAAACAATCATAGCATACAAACTCATATTAAACTACTAAATTAAAGAATGTTAGACGTGTTCTTATGATGATCGTCGTCATGCATGTGTTATGAACATTCGTGAACAACAAATATGGCTAAACTAGAACGTGAACGTTTGTGTATTTTGAACATGCATGAACCAACACACAATGTCAACACACTAATTCTATAGATGAAGAATACGTTTTTTTAATATAAATCTACATCACCAAAACAACTCTAAAAAACATATTGATCGATCAAGCCGTTTACGTTCGGTACAGATATTTCGACGGTGCTGATACTACCGTTTTGCGTTGCTGATTCGTCATTTCCGTTGAATTGTGTTTCAACAAACGATCCATCTTCTTGCAAACACGAACTTAGATGAACGAGAGCAAACTCAAAAAACTATAAATTTTGAATTTTTTTATGTAAAATATATCAATATTGTAACTCCCCCATTAATTATTGATTTTTGTAACTCTCCATTTAAGAATTTTAGAAAAAAATACTTAAAAAAACTATTTATGAAATACCAACTTAACCCTTATCACAAGCGTTCATTTGATTTTTTTATGTTTTGACCAATATTGTAATAAATGTCACACCAAGATTTCATCACAACCACTCATGTATTTGATCAACGGCTACAAATAGGTTAACAAAGTTAATACCTTTTTTTGGGTTAACAAAATAACCTAACCTGATATATATATATATATATATATATATATATATATAGGTGTAATCAAATGAGAACTAATTTGTTTGTGAGAACTGTGAGAACCAGTTTCAGCCACAAAAAATAGGGGTAGATGGTTAAAAAGAAAAAGATAATTAATAAAGATAATTAATAAAGATAATAAAATAAAATAAAATGAATGTTCTCACAGTTCTCACATCTAATTAGTTTTCTCTTGAATGACCCCTATATATATATATATAGAGAGAGAGAGAGAGGAAGGTTCACGTGAGGAGCGCGTCAAAACGTGAGAACGTGAGGAGCACTCCCGTGCTTCGGATCACATATGATTTACACTGCTAAAAAATCGGAACTTCTCGAAAATTCGCGCAAAAGTGGCGCGAGGCGTGGCGCGATGCTGCAGGTCGCGGATCACATGTGATTCAACACTGTAAATCATTAATGATTCATAACTGTCAATTCGAGTCCAGATCAGTTGTGAATCACATGTGATTTGCAACTGTAAATCATATGTGATCCGAAGCACGGGAGTGCTCCTCACGTTCTCACGTTTTGACGTGCTCCTCATTTGAACCCGCCCCTATATATATATATATATATATATATATATATATATCCGACAAATTTTCCGTGATTTGAGTATTACCAAAGTAGTATCTTTTCAAGTGTTTTAGATGTGTTTGAAATTTAAAAACATAAAAAGGTTTTAGATTTTTTTGTGAATGATATATGACGGGGAAAAGTGAAAGAAAATGAAACAAAAGGGGTAGGAAAGTGAAAAAGAAAAAGGTTGTGGACTTAATGGCAACACCTTTTTATTAGTGGAATACACAATGGTGTCATTTTGTGAAACTTCGCCGAACATAGCTGATAAGCTAGTTTATGACTTATAAGTAGCTGGTAGCTTATAAGCTAGCTGATGAAAAAGTCACGTTTGACAAAAAGTAGCTTATAAGCATTTAAATGACCAAAAAGGACATATTAAAAAATAGTTAATAAATAATAATTAATATTAATGAGAGCATAATTGAAATATTTACAAAAAGCTACTCATAAGCTAATCCAAGTAGTTTTTCAAAAAACTATCTTATAAGCTAGCTTATGGTCATCCAAACATGTACAAAAAAAACAAGCTAGCTCATAAGTTAGTTTTTTTTGCCAAACAATGTTTTGTAATCTTAATTTTAGGGGCTTTTGGTTCGTATAATTAGGAATTGGAATGAAATTTGATAGAATTTGATCATGTATTGAGTTGGTGGGAATTTAATTATCTCATTTAAGTCAAAGAATAATGAATTTTTTAAAATGTTAGACTTTAATGAAAATCAAAGGATCTATCATTTTCATTATTTGAACCAGATTTAAAATTTGGTGAAAGCAATTTGTTATTCCAATTCCATTAGTTTTTTTGAATTCCCCGAACCAAACAGCCTCTTAGAAAAATAGATAATTCATCATTTTAGTTGCATTATTTAATAAAGGTATCAATTAAATATTTACATGCTCAAAATTATATCATCCGTGGGTTACTCGTCATTGTCCGAGCCAACTTACACATACTTCGATAATTATACAAGTCTTGGTTAACATGGAATCTCCATGATTCTATATCATTTCCCACTAAGAAATAATATATTTGATAACACTATAATAACATTAATAACATATTAAAATAACCCTTTTTTCAAATATGTAAATAAATAAACGATAACAATTTGATAATCACTTTATATACATATATATATATTAATTTTGTATGATATGTAATTTATTAGATGAAACATGTCATTAAATAGCAATATAGATCATTTGAAGGATGGAGAGAGAGAGAGAGAGAGAGAGAGAGAGTGGCCGGAAAAGACGCCGGCAAGAGAGAGAGCGGGGCCCGTGAGGGTGAGAGAGAGTGAATGGATGAGGGTGGGCAGGGGTGTGAGAGAGAGGAGAGGTGAGATATCGAGAGAATGGGCAAAGAGAGGTGAGAACAATGTCAAGGCTGTGACCGATAATCGACAGACCCACAGTAAGTTTCTCGACACGAGGATGACTTCGTATATGTTCTTCAATTTTCCAGATGAGTGGGATGTTTCACACTTATGGAAAGCATTCAAAAGGTATGGAGAGGTAGGAGACATATATATGGCAAAGAGAAGAACGATAAGCGGTAAGAGGTTCGGTTTCGTACGATTTAAGAATGTAAGCAACGATGTGGAGATGGAAAGAAGGTTAAATGCAATGTGGATAGGGACGTATAAAATGAGGGTGTTTTTGGCGAGCAAGGAAACAATCAAGGATGGGAAGAATGATAGGAGGAACGTAACAGATCATCGAACTTACATGTATGCGACAACGATAAGGGGCAAGGAGGCTAGGAGATCGTATTGCGACGTGGCTAAAGAGAAAGAAAATAAAGGGGATTGTGTGGCAGAAGAATAGAAACCCAAGTTGAAGAAGATAACCGGAGAATGGCAGCCAGATAACGAGGCGAATGAAAGATTAAACAATTGTTTAGTAGGAAATGTGACGTCACTCGATAGTATAGAAGCTATTCAAAACCTATGCGAGTCGGAGAATCTAAAGAAGTGTTCATTGAAACACTTGAGGGGAAGAAACGTCCTACTTATGTTTGAGAACGAAAAAAACGATGTCAAACATTTTGAAAAACAAAGTCCACGGTCTTCATCACTGGATCAAGAACTTGAGGAGATGGTCGGTCGGCTTTTGTGCGTCGGAAAGGATAACTTGGATAAGAATATACGGGGTTTCGTTGCATGCTTGGAATCAATCAATCTTTAACGACATTTCAAATAAGTGGGGCCAGTCCTTAAAGTTCATTAAATGTGAATGGGAGAGAATCTCCAATCTGGAGTACGCAAAGGTGTTGTTAGCGACGTCTCTTCGGACAAAAAATGATGAACTTCGAAGTATAAAAGTGGGAGACCTGTTTTACCGGGTAAGAGCGGTGGAGGAAGTTTCAGTACGTTGGCAATCCTGGACCAAGAAGATAGCTACAGTGAGATAGAGGATGGCGATTCATCAAATCAGTCGGAGTGGTCGGAGGAGGAGAAGGCGGACGAAGACTGGGTGGTGGAGGAAAGCATCTTCGAGAGTCATGACAAAGGAATAGGAGAGAGGGGAATAGAGAATGTCGCAAAACCAGGCAGCGGTTGCAACCAGAAAATCAGCGATTCCTCACCGTCGATGAAGTCGATCGGAAAAACATCGCCGACAAGTAACATCAGGGAAGAAGGCGAAGAGGCACCACATGAATAGTTTGTTAGGGTCGCAAGACTCAAGGTAGGAATGTTCCATGCAGATGATAATGATGACATGGGGAAGGACCAAAAAGCGGCTGGAAGAAGTGGGGATACGCTTCAAGGTTTGAGCAAGGAAGTCAAAGGGGAGGTGGGCTGGAAGAAGCGGTTGGCCCAAGTACAATGGAGAAGGCCAGACGAAGGAGATATGAATTCCATTCAGGCGGGTAAGGGCTTGGCTTGACCCTGTGTTCTTTCCTAGTCGGGTCGGAGGCGAAAACTGGCAAATTTCATAATTCAGTGGTGGGGTGTTTGTAAAAAAGAAGGCGTTGCCCAACGAGTGGCAGATTTTGATGGAGCCCAAATGGGAGTTAATGTTGGAGCGCTCAACACAGCCCATCCAGAATTTAACTGTGGTGAGCCACATGAGAATAATAAAAACACCAACCCAACTGTGTGGCTATCTGATCTTGGCAACAAACACGCAGGCCCAAGCAACAATAATAGAGACGTAGAACCAGGGGAACAGATTAATGAGGCGCCAGATGCTACAGTCGATAAAGAAACAAGAGCAAAAGGAACAACAGGTAATACAAAGGTAATAAGAAGGTAGTAAGCAGGGAGAAGAGAGGAAAGGATGGCGAGAGCTCAAAATAGAGAAAAGGGCGAAGTGATGGGTGGGTAGAGGTCGAATGAGCTTCCATCTGTTGAAGCAAAAAAGCAAGGAGGCAATCGCAAAAAGGTGGGCAAAGACGAACAAAAAGCAACAAAGGGGAATTTAAAAGAAAAAAGAAATGGGGATGGAGCGAATCGAAGAATCAGTTGTCGATATCCAACGAGTTAAAGAGTTCAGACGGATCAGAAAGTCTAGAGGAGTTTGGCAAAAAAAATCGGTTTGTGCTAGGACGGGTCAGACTTGGCGAAAAGACAAGAAGGGGAAAAATCGAAATGAATCAGGTATGTGATAAGCTTTACGGTCGAAACCTTAAATTGTTATGAAGATAATCTCAATTAATGTAAAGGGTTTGGGGACGATTGAAAAAAGAAAATGGATTCGAGAACTCAACTTAAAGGAAAAGGCTAGTATGATGGGCATTCAAGAAACAAAACATAAAAAATGGGAAGAGTCGCAAGTCACAAAATTGTAGGGGTACGATGACGGGGATTTCATTCAATTCGAAACGGTGGGTAGTTCGGGAGGATTATTGTTGGTATGGGATAGTAAACAATTCGTTTGTGAATTCTTTGTAATTGAGAAGAACTTTGTATCGACAATTGGGAAGTGGAAGGGGGTGGAGGGCTTAACCGGTTTTATAAACGTGTATGGACCAAGGGACCTTAAGGAAAGAATTGAAGTATGGAAGAAAATAGAGGCATTGTGTAGCAAGGAAGAGGTAAAGTGGTGTGTGTTCGGTGACTTCAATGATGTGCGGGGTAACCATGAAAGACTAAATTCGGTCACAAACGACAAAGGTGTAGAGGAGTTCAACAACTTTATAAGGGAGATAGCAATGGGGGGCGCGCAAAATTTTACGCGGGTAAGTGACGACGGGAGAAAATATAGTAAGTTGGACCGCTTCCTAACTTCAAATGAATTTTTTTCGGTGTGGAAGAATTTGGGGGTGAAGGGTCTTGAAAGAAGATGGTCAGATCATTGTCCGATTATGCTTGGGCAGTCAAAGCAAGACTTTGGCCCATAACCATTCAAGCTATTCGACACGTGCTTGACCGGGGATGATTTGGAAGAGGAGGTCAAAGAGAATTGAGTAAGGAGGTAAAATCAAAAGTGCCGGATTGCATATTTAGAGACAAGCTAAAAATGTGAAAAAACTCTTGAAAAAAAAGATGTGCCGAGAACTTCAAACGGTTGAATGGAGACATGGAGAAAAATAAAGAAGAAACAAAGAAGTTGGAAACCGAAGCGGGGTGGGGGAGTGGGACGAAAACGATAGATTGAGATGGGTAGAAGCGAGAAAGAGATGGCTAGAGGCGGAAAAAATGAAGATGGAGATTGACAACCAAAAGGCAAAGATTAAGTGGATTGAAGAGGGGGACGAAAACTCAAAACTCTTCCATGCGGTAATAAGACATAAGGCACTGAAAAATGGGATCCGAGGGTTGAATATACAAGCAGTTTGGACGGAAGATCCGGATGCAATTAAGAGTTTTGTCCACGATTTCTTCAAAAGAAAGTTCACATCTAGAAAAGCACTTGGGCCGAAAATGCAAAGTGAGAAGATAAAAAAGTTATCGCGGGAAGACGCGGAGGATCTTGAAAGACCGTTTTCGGAGGAAGAGGTATAGGAAGCGATCAAGGGATGTGGGAACAACAAGTCACGGGGCTCGGATGGAATCACATTTACGTTCATCAAGAAATATTGGCCAATAATAAAGAGGGATCTTATGAGGGCGATGGAGAACTTTTGGAAGGAAGAGAAGATCACCGGGGGTTGCAATGCTTCATTCATCACTCTTATCCCAAAGAATGAAAGTCCAATGGGATTAAATGAATACCGGTCGATTAGCTTGATAGGGGCGTTCTACAAGATAATTTCCAAGGTAATGGCGGAAAAAAAATGAAGAAGGTAATGAGACATATAATTGGGTAGTCACAAAATGCGTTTATAAAAGGAAGGTACATCCTAGATGGGGTGTTGATCGCGAATGAAGTGGTTGAGTTCCTACGAAAGTCAAAAGAGAAGGGGTTAATTTTCAAAGTGGACTTTGAAAAGGCATACGATAATGTGGAATGACCATTTTTGCTAGAATCTTTGGCATCTATGGGGTTTGGGCAAAAGTGGTGCAAATGGATTAAAGCGTGCTTGGAGTCATCAACGGTGTCGGTATTGGTCAACGGTTCTCCCACACAAGAGTTCAAGATGGAGAAAGGTCTTAGATAAGGAGACCCGCTCACACCGTTCCCTTTTCTAGTAGTGGTGGAATGCTTGAACATGTTTATGTTAGAAGCAAAAGAAAAAGGCGTTTTTCTGAAATGGTTGAAGCTGCAGGATACGGCTGAATTGTTTGCTGCTCGCAAACAACTACCATTCAAGGGCTGTTGTAGGTGCATGATGTATGTGTCTGTATGCTTTGGTTTGTTTTGTTCGTGGGCCAATAATTTGGCTAACATTTCTTGGTATTTTGTATGGTGTATGTTCTCTCTGGTGTTAATATAATACCTTGCTGTTAAAAAAAGGCGTTTTTGAAGTAGTGGGGATCGACAATGAGGAAATAGAAGTGACCCACCTACAATACGCGGACGACGCAATCTTTTTTGGCAAGTGGGGCACAAAGAACATAAAACCTCATGAAAATTCTTAATTGTTTTCATGCGGTGTCAGGATTAAAGATCAACATCCGAAAAAGCAAACTATATGGGTTGGGAGTTGGTTTAGAGGAAATCCAAGGATGGGCAAGAGGTTTGGATGCGGCCACGGGGAACTACCGTTTACATACCTTAGTGTCCCGGTAGGGAGCCACATGGGAAGGATCGAAGGAAGGAGGCAATAATAAAGGTACAAAACAAACTTGCATCGTGGAAGTCAAAACTAATATCATTTGGTGGAAGGCTTACTTTGGTGAAGTCGGTACTTGGTAGCATTGCCTTGTATTTTTTTCTCACTTTTTCGTGTCTCGAGAGAAGTGATTGGTGAGCTAGAGAGAGTGAGATGCAACTTCTTTTGGGGAGGGGGCTGGAGAAAGGTTTGAACCATAAGAGAGGGGTGGCTTGGGTGAAGTGGGAAAGGGTATTGAAGGACTTTAAGAGATGTGGACTCAACATGGGGAGCTTACAAAACGCAAATTGGGTCTATTGGGAAAATGGTGGTGGAGGTTCGACATGGAGAAAGAATCGTTGTGGGCAAAGGTGATAAAAAGTATATACGGGAGGGATAGGGGTATTGGGAGGAATATTAGTTATACCGGGAGGGGGGTCGGTCGGTTTGGGGAAAAAATCATCAAGGTGTGTCTTGAGCTAGAAAAGATAGGTGTGGACGTTGGGTCTTCATTCGAGAAAGAGGTGGGAAGAGGGGATGAGACTTGTTTTGGGGTGATAGATGGGTAGAGAATGAGACTTTGGGTGAGAGATTCAAACGACTCTTCCAACTCAAAACGAAAAGAGAAGAGTCAATAGCCGAAAAGTGGGAGTGGGTAGGAGGTAATTGGGAGTGGAAGTGGAGTTGGAGGAGGAAGCCGAGGGGTACAGAAATTGGGGAATTAGAAAGATTAAAAGAGGTCCTTCAAGGGTGAAAGCCGAAAGCCGAGGTCCGGGATCAAGTGAAATGGCTACTTGGTGAAGATGGGAAGCTCACTGTACAAGAACTAAAGACATTGATCGAGGAAAGTTTGGCGATACTAGGGGAGAATTGCGAGGAGACGCTTTAGTCAAAGGCGATTCCAAAGAAGGTGTGCATTTTCCTTTGGAAAGCTAAACAAGGTAGATTGCCATGTAGGATGGTGCTTGACAAGATGGGTGTGGACCTCGATTCCACACTTTGTCTGAGATGCGGGAGCGAGCCGGAGATGGTGGAGCATGCATTAGTGAAGTGTCAAAAGGTAAATAAGGTGTGGCAATGGTACTACGATGGTGGAAACATGAGAAAGTAAACGTCAATACGATTCATTAGTGAAGTGTCAAAAGGTAAATAAGGTGTAACTGGTTTGATTCTGTTGTGTTTCGCGTAGGTCTAGCCACAGTTTGCTCTTGGCAACCTGTGGTCACGGCTTTTTTTTTGTTCGCTCTGCCCAGGTGGGTTAAGTTTGTTGTAAACTTGTGTGTTTCTGTTTTGTGGTTAATAAAATCTGCCTCTTTAAAAAATAAGTATAAATCATTTGAGATATAAGTGTTAACCTAGATTTTCATAGAAACAATTTTTCTATCTCAAAAAATTGAAGAAATATATATATATATATATATATATATATATATATATATATATCTTATATATTTTAGTTGAATATACATGATTTTGGGTTTGTCATATAAGACAAGTGGTTTAATTTTTGTTATACAATCATAATTATTAGCAATGGCATGGTGTAAGGCCATCCGCAACGCCTCGGGCTCGAGCTCGGCTGCGGGCTCCTGCGGGCTCCCGCGGGCTGCGCTGCGGGGGCTGCAGGCTCGGGGTGCGGGTTTGAAAACCCGAGGAACCCGAACGATTTCATGTTTATTTAAAAAAAAATTAAATTTTTTATTCAACGGCTCTTTCAAACGGCTACTTCTAAATCAATTTTTTTTAATTTTTTTTTCAATTTAATCACACTATATATATTAACCCTCAACCTCTTATTTTTTCACACCAACAATCTCTCAAACTCTCTCAAATTCTCTCAAATTTCATCATGAATCCAAACAAAACACCTACATCCTGTCGTAACCGACCACATACACCGCAACCGCAAGAAGACCCGGAGCTTGGTTTCCAAGCGTTTACACAACCAGGTTATCGTCCGCAATTTTCGCAACAAATTCCGCCACAAATTTCGCAACAATGGTCGCAACAAAATCCGCCACAATATTTTTACAACTCATTAGGCCATCCGCAACAAATTCCTTACCAACTTACACGTTCCGGTATGATTGAACAAGGTTTTACTCCAATCAACTTCAATCCTCCTTCACCCTTCATCAATCTCACCGACGACATTGTTCCGGAAACCCAACATTCTAGCCCGCACACACCACAATCCATCTACACACAACCATCAAACCCTCAACCATCAAACCCTCAACCATCGAGAAAAGGAAAAAACAAACAATATGAAAATAGAGCCTCCAAACAGATGTGGACTAAAGATGAGGAACTCGCGTTACTGTCGGCGTGGGTTGACGTTTCGGAGGACCCCGTTATCGGTAACGCACAAACCCATGGTAATATTTTTATTTTTATTATTATTATTATTGTTATTGTTATTATTAATATTATTATTATTATTATTATTGTTAATATTCTTATACTTGAATTTTCATAAATGTAGATAGTTTTTGGACCCGAATCGGGGAAGTGTTCTTTAGTTCGATGGGTCGCGGAAATTATAGAACAACTCATCAACTCAACACCAAGTTCAACGACCTCAATAAAAAAATTGCTCTTTTTGGCGGCATCTACAACAACTTGGTCAATAATAGATCAAGCGGAATGAGTGATGCCGACATTTCACGAGTGGCACACGAACGGTACCAAGCACAACAAGGGTTTGCTTTCTCTAAAGAACAAGCTTGGGAAGTCCTAAAAAATGTCCAAAATGGGGACCCGTTCCAACGATGACGACAACTTCATCGCGGGGTTCAAAACGTACCAAACCTTCCGATGATGACGATGACGACAACTTCATCGAGCAACTTCAACGACCCATCGGGAGAAACAAGGCAAAAAAAACATCAACGAGTAATACGTCCGGGTCGAATACGAACGAAAGTGTTACTCAGTTGTTGACAACGTTCAACGACAAGATTGATGATACAATGAAATACAAAATGAAAAAACTCGATCTCGAAATCGAACGCTCAAAACTCGAACGAGATAGGTTGGAACAAGAACTCGAAATCGAACGCTCAAAACGATTTGAGAAAGACTTCGAGTTTTTCATGACCTCGCATGATCACCTTACGGGAGACGTTTTGAGGGTTACTTTAAAGAGAAAAGAGCAAATTAAAAAATTTCATAATTGATAGTGTTTTGTATTTTGTAATTTTTATTTTTAATGAATGATATGGATTTTTATTTTTATTATTTATCTTATTTTTATTTATTAAAAAATATATAAATATTTTTATTTTGTTAAATAATTAAATGTATAAATAAAAGAATTAAAAAAATGAGGTGGCAAGAGGCCTTTTAGTTATGCGCTGGGGGTCTTTAGGGCTTGAGAAGAAAAACTGATGTGGCACTGATGTGGCATTGAGGGCTTGAGGGCTTTTATCTATGCGCTGTGGATGGCCTAAAGTACCTTTTGGTCCTATACAATATTGTAGTTGATTATAAATTTTGAATAAATGAAGTTAAAAAAATACTTAATCTAGATACACATAGATTTGTATACCTGATTTTTTTACTGCAATATCTGTTCCAAATGTTTATACATATACTATAGATATATATATATATAGTAAGATTGGTACATATTTATTCTATTTTTTAATACTACTAAATACTAAATTATTAAAAATAAAGTTATTTTGAAAATATTAACCAAAAAATAATAATTGTAGATTTTATAATAAAAATGCAACGAGTTTTTAATATTTTTTTGTTGACTTATAATTATGTATTTTTAATATGGTAAAATTAAAAGAAATAAAGCGTAAGGAGCTAACACAAAACCTAGATTTTGGGTGGAAACGTTCGATTTGGAAATCTTCAGGTTAAAACCTACAAGAAAACGAAAACTAAACGAAAATCGAACGAAAATAGCACCGAATTTAGAGAATATATATATATATATATGAAGCAGCGGCAAAAAGAGAAGCAACATTTTACTCTTTTTGTAAACAGAATATAGCTTATTCAGTAAAAAGAACCAAATCCATTAATTACCTCTAGATATTTCTTGAGCAAAACGAATCTGAGCCGAGGAAAACAAAGATTTCATATGTTCATCATCCATCGTGGTTGCCCACCAGATGCCTCGATCTTATGATGGGGGTGTATTTTGAATGAGCGATCCAGAAGAACTTCGTTGGGGTAGAGGGGCGCCATGTGGGGAGTTATTTTGGGGACGTTGGAGAGGTTTTAGGGCAATTTTGATGAGGGTGGACGAGGTGGTTGGACGACAATTGAGTCGTGGTGAGAAGGAAGGTTATCCTGTGCTTTAGAGTTGTACATTATACATAGAAAATTGTATTCTTGAAATCTTGAAAAAAAAAACTGAAATAGAATTTTAAGTAAGTAGTATAGATAATTACATAAAAGTTTTTAAATTTAAAAACAAAATATTTAATAAAAATTAGTTAGTCTTATATAAAATTAGGGGATATTAATTTAAAGCTTACCATATTAGAGTATCTCCAACATCATTGTTAAAATAAAAAAATGGGTTTTTGTTTGTTATTCTTTTCTAACAATATTGCTATTTGTAAAAAAAATGCATTGATTAATATATTTTAGTTAAACTATGATTATGTTTTTAATATTATAAGAGTGTAAAATGAAAATAAATAATGTAAGAATATAAACAAATTAATTTGTACATGTTCATGATATTTGATAACATGATTAAATCAAAAAATATTCAATATTGGGCTCATTTCGAAGGTATTGACGAGATGTAGTAACTGTGACCAAATTGTGGGAGTTTCAAGTCTTTGGGAAAATTTTAGTAAAGCTGAAAGTTGAGGGGTGTAACTGGTAAATAAGGAATAGGGTTAATGTCCAAATGATTGGCACAAAACCCTAGGTGTGCCTTTCATTTTGTGTTTTACGGCTGAATAGTAGAGAGAAAGGAGAAAAAGGGTTTTGGAGTGTTCTTGAGCATTTGAAGAAGAGAGTCATACATTTTGGAAATCAGAAGAAAGGGTGTGTTGGGGATTCGATTTCTGCAAGGAACCTACCAGGTAATTCCGAATCTATAACTATAATTAGGATTGATTTGATGATTGTTAGGATGTTTGAGAGTTTTTGCTTAATAAAGTTACTTGAGACTCTAAGGTAAGATTTAAAGGCCTTAAATCGTGTTTAATTAGTAAAACATTGCGGGAAATGGTTAGAGATCATTTATGTGGGTATCTTTCGCTTTATCGTATCGATTAAAGGGGGTTTGTGTGGATTTTTGCCTCTGTATTTCGTCACAGCGCTGCGTCCGGAAGTGACGTATGTTGAATGTTACCGGGTGAGTATCCGATAAGTACTTAGTAGTGTCCGGATGTGTTAGTTCCCGGATAGTTGTCCGGTAAGTCTTTGTGTCCGGAAAGATTTGTACCCGGTAAATAGAAGGTGTCCGGTAAGTAGAAAACATCCAGTTAGTCGAGTCATCCGGAAAGTGTTGTTGTCCGGAAAGAGTTGTTGTCCGGAAAGAGGTGTTGTCCGGGAAGAGGTGTGGTCCGGAAAGTTGGGTGATTAGCTTACGTTTTGTCCTCTCCTTCAGGAAACTCGATTGGAAGTCTGGATCAGATTAGAAAAGAGAAGTAAGAGCACCAGGTGAGTTTTCTAACTAAAATGCGTGACTTTAATGCGTTTTTCTAAAGTGAGTACATGATGAGAAATGCCATGTTTTATTGCTTTAATTTCATGAAAGTTGTTTTAAGTTTTATATGGGATGTATGCATACATTATTTGAGTTGTAAATTGGCTAAGTCGGGGGGTGTGGCCCGCTAGCTCGTGTCGGGAGGTGTGACCCGTTTATGCCAAGGGGTAGTGTGGCCCCATGTAAGGCAACATGAGACTGACTCGTTGTCGCCTTAGGGTGACTTCAGGGTGCCAATTTACGAGGGGCGGACCTTTATCCGTGAACGATTTTATATGAACAGATTTATGAATATATTCTGAAAATGATAAACTGTTTTTTAAGTGCTTTGATAACTGTTAAGAGGGACTCACTAGACCTCATGGTCTAACCCTCGCATTTTCAAATTAAAACATTTTCAGGGAAACAGGTAATGAAAGGCTATGGCAAGTGAGCAGTGCGGTTAGCGAGGAAGCTCGATAGTGTAGCGACACTATAGTTCAGTATAGTATGATTCTCAGTTGTGTAGGTTGTTCCGCCAACCAAATTTTGGATGCTATATAAGAAATTTTGGGACCCATTTTTGGGATGTTACGATTTCTATGAATTGTATGTCTATTTTAGACTGGGTTGTTACACGAGACGATTACAATGGTATAATTTGTAAAAAAGAAATGTATTTTTAATGCATTCTAGTTCATATACGATTATTTATGTTAATACGATAAGAGTGTAAAATAAAAAATGAAAAAGTAAGGGATTAAAAGTAAATTGAATACCTAATTCTAAGGGTATAAAGTATAACTTAGAAATTGAAAATTGTTTCATTTTTTATGAGCTTTTAAGATTGTACATCATGTTACATCATGTTTCTTTTATTGTACATGTTGAAAATAATTGTATGTTGAAAATAACCGTTATATTTTTTAATAAAGTAGTATAATATAAATATTTTAAATATAATTAATGTTTTAATTGCGTAGGTTTTATAAAAAAATCGAGCAGTTTATTATTTTTGGAGCAAATTATGTTTTCTGGTTGACACTCACTGTTAAGTTCGGTCTCTATTTTAAACTAATTATAGTTTTACCTACCCTTATGAACTAAAATAACTTCGTAAAATATGAGTAATCGTACTTAGTTATTAATGTGATGGTAGTTGGACAAGTAACTGGATAGTAAATTGATTGAATCGGTTTGGTTTTATTGGATTTTGGATTATCATTCAATAAGCGACATATCTAATTGACCGTTGAAATTTTGAATCCGATTTCATCAAATCATAATCGGTTGATCTTTATTACACGTATTGCTAATTATAAATATAAAATTTAACGTATTTGTATTTATATCGATCCTTTCAGATATAACTGAATATCAGATAATTTAATCGTAAAATAACATTTAACATCTTTTAAAATCTTTTTAGGGTATTGATGTAGAATGGGAAAAAGGGGGCATGCCACCATACCAAAAGCGATAGTGTTTGTAACAAACCAATAAACATGTATGTGGAATGTGGAATGCCTTGTGGAATTGAAGTTACTAATGGGGGATACATGTGCCATAAACAATGCTTTTCTTTTGGGTATAAATGGTGATCCATTCATCTTCACTATCTCCTTTTGATGACCATAAGTTACCACCCATTATATTATGGCCTGCCCACACATCCATTTAAATATCTAATAAAGTACAAAACATTTTTACAATAACATTCAGGAATTGTTTGGTTTAGAACACTGTTCTAAAAGGTTTGCCGCGACGGCCGTCATGGCGTGCCGTGACTCAAGGCTTGTGTCTCACGTCACGTTGTGTCTGTGGCACGTCATGACCTAATGTGCGGTCTTTTATAACGCGATATTTGAGTTTTCTTTACGTTTTAATGTCTTATTTCCTAGTTTTTAATATATATAACATAATTTAACTTGTTTATTATCATTGACTCGTCAATTAATAGTACAAAACATATGTATTTATATATAATATTATATACGATATAGAGATTTGCAGCCATAAGTCACGCCTTGATAAACGCCATGGCCTCGTCGTGACTCCTAAGGCTTGAGGCTTGGCCTCGCCGCCACGCCACGTCTCACGCCATTTAAAACCTTGGTTTAGAATAAGAAATAAAAATAAGAATTATAACGAAAATAAATTCTTGTCCTCTAATTTTAACCTGAAATGAAAATTTGGGCTTATATAAAATAAGGTTACTATATTATGTAAACCATATAATTTCTTTTATTTTAATCCCATTAAGTATTGATTACTACTTATACCCTCTAAATACAAGACTAAATTTACTATTTGTTTAGATAATTTGATAATAAATAGATAAATCAATTAAAAAAAAAAGATTTGGTATGATGTTGGTTTGTTAGAAGACAAGTTTGATGGGGTGTTAAGTGGGAGTTACCTATTTACTCATTTATAATATTTGTTTTTATAATCTATATTATTTTGACTCGGGCAACCTTGGTTTCGTAAGCACGTTAGTGGGATAACATCATGTCCTATTAAGTTATGATCGTGGCTTGTAAATTTATTATAAGTTGATCTGTTGATGGACTGTGATAATGAATTACTGATAGTTTTTATCATGATTTCACTTTTTTGAAGGTGTCACTCAAATCTCGACTGTTAAGTGTAATGTGTGGTATTTGAACATAAGATTGATTTTGTAGATTACGTTGATCATTCGGATGCTTTGTTCGGTTTCTAGTCAAGTAAGACAGTCTTCAATATATATATATATATATATATAGGGTTGGGTTCACGTGAGACCAATATGTTTTCGTGAGACCGTGAGACCATAAAATAACACTAAAACTTGACAGCGATTCATTGTGAAGGTATGAAAAAAAGCGAACCTTTACAACAAAAACACTGTGAAGGTTTACCTTCACAATACCTTCACAGTCTTTTGTTGTGAAGGTTTAGTGTTATTTTTGTGGTCTCACGAAAATAGCTTGGTCTCTCATGATCTCAAGTCTATATATATATATATATGTATGTATATGTGTACCAACAATTCTTCATGGTGCCAACCAAACCAAAAATGGACACCAACAATGTGGAGAGAATGGAGAGCCAAAACCAGCATCCACAATCACATCATGAACCACCACCAACCAAAGGCACCACCTTCTTAAGAACTTGCTTCAATGGAGTAAATACTTTATCTGGTAAATACCCACATGAAATCTGCAATCAAGATTTAAACATTATGCATGATCTTATATATACCTCAAATATATATATATATATATATATATATATATATATATATATATATATATATATATATATATATATATGTTCTTTTGTATTTTTCAGGTGTTGGGATTCTGTCCGTCCCATATGCGCTCTCGGAAGGTGGTTGGTTAAGCCTATTGTTACTACTCCTTGTCGCTCTTTTATGTTTCTATACGGGATTACTTCTTCGCAGATGCATGGATTCGAATCCCGTCATCAGAACGTATCCGGATATAGGGCAAGTGGCGTTTGGGAGAAAAGGGAGGGCGGTGATCTCAACATTCATGTATCTCGAGCTTTTCTTGGTGGCGGTTGAGTTTCTAATTATGGAAGGTGACAATTTACACAAGTTATTTCCAAAGGAAAGTTTTGACATTTTTGGAATGAAAATTAGTGGGAAACAAGGGTTTGTTTTGATGACTGCTTTTGTGGTATTGCCTACAACCTGGCTAAGAAGTTTGGGGGCTTTGGCATATGTTTCTGCTGGTGGTGTAATGGCATCAGTGATTCTTGTGTTGGCTGTCTTGTGGGGTGGTGCTTTTGATGGAATTGGATTCCATGGAAAAGGGGAACTCTGGAATTGGCATGGGTTGCCAACTGCTGTTAGTTTGTTTACCTTTTGTTATTGTGGTCATGCTGTTTTTCCCACTCTATGCAATTCCATGAAAGATAAGTCCCAATTCCCCAAGGTAACTCAATTCATTTATTAATTGGTTTAAGTTTTTTTAAACATTTAATAATTATATACAATAAAACTCATACACACACTTAACCTTTATACTAATGGTTATGGATATGATATATGTATATAGGCAAACAATCGTGTGAGAAATTGAGGTTAACATTAGAAGCGTGAGAAGTGGATTTGAACCATTGATCACTTTTAATCAAATGCCCTCCCATGAATTGCACCTTAGAAGGGAACTGATCCGGTGCATCTAATCCTAATGTGCGTTCATTTCTCATCTAACGGTTGATAAGCACTTCTTACGTTAACCTCAACTTCTCACCGGAACCCAACCCTATATATATATATACACACACACACACACACACACTCACACACGAAGGATCGCGTGAGAAGAAGAGTTAGCGAGAGTTAAGGTGTATCTCAGTGCATCTTGGTGCATCTCATCCAAATGTGCATCCAAGGATGGAGATCTCTTCTTACCCTTCTCACCATAACTTTTATTCTCACAAGAACCTACTCTATATATATTATGTATATGGTACAAACTTGTGAAACTCAAATTCTCGATAATTATTTAATTATCAATCTACAAACGCAGGTTCTACTCGTGTGCTTTATTTTGAGCACCATCAGCTATGGATCAATGGCAATGTTGGGCTACTTGATGTTTGGGGAGAATGTAATGTCACAAGTGACGTTAAATCTCCCAACGAAAAATATAAGTTCAAAAATAGCTATTTACACAACGTTGATCAACCCTGTGACCAAGTACGCTTTAGTTGTATCACCAATCGCGACATCCATAGAAGAAACATTTCCATTTCAAGAAAGCAGGGTGATGAGTTGTCTCATTCGAACATGTCTCGTGATCAGCACAGTCTTTGTGGCATTGATGGTCCCGTTTTTTGGCTATGTGATGGCGTTTATCGGTGCATTTTTGAGCATTACCGTGTCAATATTGTTTCCATGTTTGTGTTACTTGAAGATGGTCGTAGGCTTCAAGAGATTTGGGGGAGAATTGATGGTGATTTTGGTGATTATATTTATCGGAACTTTTGTTGGAGTGGTAGGTACCTACACTGCTTTAATTGCCATTTTAAAGGAGGTTCAACATAAATAGTTGAACCACCAATCTTAAGTTGTATAGCTTTTTTGTATGC
>CM066321.1:183238277-183263277 GCA_033807775.1 Saussurea involucrata
TTTGTACCACGAGGAAATCAGATCGGCCAGCCCCACCACCGCGATTATGACGCTGCGAGAGTGCCCCCGGCACTATCGTCGGGCACTTTCGCCCCATTTGTACCGAGAGCATGGTGATGCTGAAACAGGAAGATCGGCGAGAATGACCTCGCGAGAGTGGCCATGGCATTCTCGTTGTGGCACTCTCGCCATCCTTGTACCGCAAGTGAAACCAAGTTGCTGCTGTCGTTTTCGAGTGATGTGCATGATTGGTCTATCCCGAGTCGTTCAAACGGTTGCCTTTGCTAACAATCCAACGTACCATAACCATGTAGACGACGAAAAGAGATGCATGCATGTATACATGCATGCACACGAAACCCATAACGAGAGGAACACGAGGGCGGTACACGAAACTTACCACGAAGAGGAAACGAGGGTGGCAAAAGAACTTAAATTGAAAGCATCAATTTAAGAAAAACAGGTTTACCTAAGAAATTCGGGGTGTTACAATCCTCCCCTCCTTGAAGAAAATTTCGTCCTCGAAATTTGGCACTAACTAAAGAGATGAGGGTACCTCCTCTTCATATCCTCTTCCGATTCCCATGTGACGTTGGCGTCCCGACGGTGCTTCCATTGCACCTTCACCATTAAAACTTCCCTCAATACCACTTGTTGACCAATCGCTACTCTATAACTAAAACCTCGAGTAGTGTACTACAGACACAGTCAAAGATTTGCAAAACACAATCGAACAAAAGAGCAGTTGGTGCCAGTATCAAACAATGCTCAAGCGGGCAAGGAGTTGAGTAAGAACGTACCCGACACTACGTCTGCGGTTCCCTTCGCCTCCTCCTTTGTCATTTGAAAGGCTCGTCCTTGAGCCTTAGGGATGGCTTCCCTCCTTTGTTGTGCCCCTGAGTGAGTCCCCTCCACGGCTCCCTTCAACTTGGGACACTCCCTCCTCATGTGTCCCATCTTCTTGCACTCATAGCACACTGTCCCCCTTATAGGACAATCTGGGCTGATATGCCCCGGCTTTCCACACTTGTAGCACGAAGTTTGGCTTGCGTTGCAAGAACCGAAGTGCTTACTTTTGCATTCAGGGCACCACCTTGCCTCCCGCCGACTGTCCCCTCTTTTTCCACTTGGTTGATTGCTCGGCTCCTCAAACGAGTTTGAAGAGTTCTCCCACTTTCTCTTCTCTCCGACCCTTTGCTTTTCCTCGCTATCCCTTGCATAAACCCTTTCAATCACTTTCACTTCTTCAATAGTCTCCCTAAGATTAGTGGCTCTCGAATTTCGGACCATCGCCATCATGTCCGCCGGCAATCCCTTCAATTATGCCTTCATTCTTTCCTTCTCAATCGGGGCCATATGCCCCACAAGGTTCAGCTTTTCCATAAAGATGCGGGTGTACTCCTTCACCGACATATTTCTCTTCTTTAATGACCGGAACTCCTCCTCGATCATATCCATCTCTTGCTCGTTACAATACTCCTCCAAAATTTTCTTCTTGAACGTCGCCCAAGACATTTTAGCTAATACCAAAACCTCTAGGGTGGAGGTGTAGACGTTCCACCGAGTCAAAGCTGCACTTCGGAGCATTTGAGAACCAAACTTTACTTTTTGGTTCTCTTCACAATCACAAGCCCTGAAGGCTTGCTCAATCTCGCGGATCCAGTTCATGCAAGCGACTGGATTGTCAGAACCGGCAAACTCCGACGGTTTACAGCATAGGAAGGTCTTGTAGGAGCATACCCTTCCCGTCGGTCTCGTCTCCAAAGTGACTAATCCATCGGTCCGATTTTCATCACCTGTACCCCCGGAACCCACAAAACCCACATTTTCTTCAATTGTCTCGTGACGACGTGGTTGAGCATCCCTGTCTTCCAAGAGTTTCATGAATAACTCTTGTTGTTTGGCCATGGTGTCATTCATGGCCCGCATCATGTCCATTATTTGAGTTTGAGGGGTCACTTCCGTTATGACCGGATTAGTAGAGGCAATATTTCTCCTTGGGATTTGCTCCACTCTTCCGCCCAACAGAGGCGGAAGTGGAGGAGGCAAAGTTGATGCATCAATGCTCGGTTGCTCGGCCGTGGATTCAGTCACAGCGTTATCTTCCTGAGTTATGCCCCGAGTATTTACCATTTCTGTCTGTCTGTCACAACCGAGAATAAAGATAAGAACATAGACTACGAGATAACACAAGGAAACGTACTAGAACAATCATTGATCCTCATAATTATAGCAATCAAGCATGCTCACGTAACAATATATTCATAATAGCAGTAGCTAATTGAAATTATGAACATACTACACATAAGGATTCTCATTACGACTTTCATAATTCACAATAATGTAATTTCCGTTGACTCCAAGACGTCCCATCTTAGTGTTTCTACCCAATTTCCTCACGTTCCATCACCTAATGGTCTCAGCTTAAGTCTAGGCATCATACTAGCACGCCTAGTTCGCTTAAACTAGAGCTCTGATACCAACTTGTAACACCCTAAAATTTAAACAATAAATGTAGGGGAAAATTCCAAAAAATGGTTAAATTTAAAATTCCAAAATATGAGCCAACTAAAACCCTTAAGCGTAATGGGGTAGTTTGGACAATGTACAAATAAAAGAGTATTGAGATATAACATACAACAACCTATTAATCTAGACTATAATTAACTAGATTAATCCGGGTGTTCCTATATCTCCAAAAGTGTCTCTCATCTCGATTCCCCAAAAGGCCCGACCTTCCCAAGCTCCTAAGCATGGTCGGCAACACGACGATCTAGACGCCGCTAGGTGGAACCTGTAATCCACAAACATACAACATCAAGTGTTAGACGAAAGTCTAGTGAGATTACATGAAATGCACATTTATATGATTGTGACAAAGAGACGTAAAATGATGTTACCGGCTCCATGTAATCTCAAATTACTACAAATCAACTCGTTAAGCGTTCCCACCTGAACATAATTATATAACCGAGAAGCATTTCTTTAACCACAAGATACGGGGGAGACCCGTTACCATCGGGGTGACAAGAACACGGGAATGGAGTCACCCACGACGTTATCGGATTGCACCTCAAGTCCCGGTCCTAGTTCCCATGCCATAAAGACATCACAACCTCAAACCATCTCGTACCATGCCTTTAGTGCCTACTCCGTCGAGTTACACCTCAAGGACTTATGGGATCCTATTGCATATCCGAACTAGCCGAGTTACACCTCAAGGACCTCAACGTCCCCTATTGCCTACTCGCTAGTAGCCGCACAACGGCTTACCCAAACCAGACATAAGCCCAGAAAGGTCTAACTCCTTGTGCACACGAAGTTAGACTAAACAATTCCCATAACATGATTATGATGCATTTAACACATTTATAACAATTATAACATGCTAAAGTTTCCCAACATGATGCGATGCATAATATAACATGTTCCATTTCTTCATCACCATAATTTAACTACTTATCCAAGGCATGCAGCTAACACCTTTAATTATGGTGATTCCATATACATGCATGTTGGGTCATCAAAGATTTAAAGATGACCTGTTCTCCTTACATACCTTGAAAAACATCTTTTATACTTAGAGAAATTTTAGATGGTTCTTTGTAATAGCTTAGTCATACTGTCAAAGTTCGGTGAAGTCAAAGATCAGCCGAAATCAAGAAGAAGGAAATCTACCAATGCGGATTGAAGATGGGCTTCTCAACCCAAACTAAGCTGTCTCACCGATTGTCTCCATGAAAATCGGTGAGATCCTCAAACAGTTGATTTCCTCCCTTATCTCCTTGCCAAGAAGATCTTCATCATAAGAGGTAAGTTTGGCTATCCCACCGATTGTCCCCATGAAAATCGGTGGGATCCTCAAAATTGGAGTATCCCCTCATAACATCCTTCCTAAGAAGACTCCCACCTATTTTGTCCATGACAAATCGGTGGGATTCTCAAATAGGAGGATCCTCCCTTGTGTCCATGCTAAAAGGTTTTATCATCAAAGAAGGAATGTCTAGGTATGGAAGAAAAATGTTCTTTTGTCCTTTTTCCCATTCTTATATATTGTCTCCATCAAACCTTTCTAGTATTATAGGAAAAGACACATCAACTTTTGAGAGTCAAACCTGACCTTCAAATGACAAAGTGACAAGTGTCCCATGCATCACATGCTCATGACACTATATAAAGATGAAGACTTCTCCATGCAGAATAACTCTTGAAACTCTTGAAGATTACTTTGTGCTCAAGACACTCTGCTCCTTTCTCTCCTTAAACTTTATAGCTTTTAATCTTTGTGTTTTAGAAGTTGTTTAGTTTTCAGTATTACTTTGTGAAGATTGTTAGAATAGATTTTATCTATTCTTTCCGCAACAATCTAATTGTTCTATGTGTAATTCTTGATTTGAATATTTCTACGTCTAACCCTTCAATATTATATATATATATAGTCAAGTTATTATGCTAACCATACAAAATGTGTTAACTTTGTTAACCCTTTTCCACCAATGAGAGCTCTTCTTTTGAGTTGGTTGTTAGTAACATATGAATTAATGCTCAAGGGTATACTTGGAATTTTATAAATGGATTTTTTTATAGTTTTTAGTGTGGAGTTACAAATTTTAATAATTAATTGGGAGTTACAAATTTAAATTAGGAATTCATAATTTTTTAGTTAATAGTTTGGTGTTTTGAATTTTCTATTGTTCATCAAAGTTCGTGGGCTTGAAGATGGATTTCTCTCATGACCATACTCACATTCATCCCGATTCTACTATTATTTCATCCGATGAATTAGGCGTTGAAACACAACTCAACTCCCAAGAGGAACATGCGACGCAAAACGATAGTACGAGCACCGATGAAACATGCGAACCGAATGAAAAAGTCTTGAACGGTTAGTATCTTTGATATATTAGTTGTTTATTGAGGCTCATCAATTGTGTACATTCATGAAGATTAAGAACGTAATATAAACGTCCTGTGTTACTTCATGTTCATGTTCTCTTTGTTACATGATTCGTGTTTCATCAATGTTCACGAATTATTCCAAGACAAGAACATTTCACAAACCAATCATGCATATCTTCATCTCAAAAGCGCAACTTTCTGGAAATTCATGGCGTATTTGTGAAATGTTCAGTTGATCACAAACCAATCAAAGTTCGTCTCAAAAGCGCAACATTTCACAAACCAATCAAAGTTCCTTGCATCGAAGATGGATTTTCGTCGTGATCAATGCCACTTTCATCTCGATTTCTTGAACTATTCTTCTAATTCCGCAAGGTTGGACTTTGACGATGGAGGAGCCGGTGTGAATAATGGTTCGACATCCAGAACTACGTCCTCAGGATTAGTTGATGAAACACAACTCAACACCAATGACGAAGCGGCGACGCAAAACGATAGTACCAACACCGTTGAAATATCCAAACCGAATAAAAAAAGTCTTGATTGATCGGTATTTTTGATAGATTAGTTGTTAGTTGGAGTAGATTTGATATTTATCTATTGTGCACATTTACGAACATTAAGAACGTAGTATTCACCTACCGTATTACTTTATGCTATTGTGTGATTGTAATTAGTACAATTTGTTCGTAGTTGATCATGAACAAACATGAATATTTGTTGTTCATATATTTTTGTTCAAATTTGTTGTTTCATAGTTGATTAAAATATGAACAAACATGAACACTTGTTAAAGTTTTATTGGACAAATTTCATGTTATTAAAGTTTTATTGAAGATAGTAAGAATGAGCTCAAATTCAAATAAAACCAAGTGTGGTGTGGGTCAATCAATTTGTTCATAGTTGATTAAAATTATGAACAAACATGAACATTTATTGTTCATATTGTTTCATAGTTGATTAAAAATATGAACAAACAGATGTTTCATGCATGTTCAACTTCACAAATGTTCACGTCCAATGACGAACATTTATACATATCGTCTCCTCCATCGACATCGTCCAACCCCGTGGAATTATTACAATCGTTCAACAAAATGGGTTGAATGTAGTTTTGATCACATCGAAAGTCCATTTTCATAAAAAAAAGTTGATGAATGAGTGAATGAAAAATCAACAAACCTAGTATTTTTGTTAAAAATTAATGATAGCCAAATCAATTTTGTAACTCCTAATTAATGAATATTTTGTAACTCCTAATTAAAAAGTCCACAAAGAAATTCCTATTTTGACCCTGATCACCTCGGTTCACATATCCCAATTTACACTTCAACATTTAATTTATGTATTTATTAATAGGTTCATCTCAACCATAGATCTCTAATATCAATGGATGAGAATGGTTAATAAAGTTAATACTAAAAATGTGGTTAACAAAATAACTTGACCCTATATATATATATATATCCACACACACATATTTATATTCAATAATGAATATAATACACCTATGTACATATATATATATATTTATATATGTATACACACCTATATATGTACATGAGCAATCACACATAATCATATACACATTTAATTTCAACAAGGATCCAACTATACATATATTTATATAAATACATACATCTGCGTATTTATGCATATGTAGGCAATTCCCCAACATATACTTAGGGTAAAACCCTAATTTTGACCCAACTCTTCGACATAGGGAACAAGATTATTTTTAAGGTCTAGAGCATTAATTAATGAAATAAATTGAAGGATAACTCACCAAACAGGGTTTGTAAAGTGAAAACCCCAAGAAATGTGGAAACCCTAGATTTAACAAAATCAACCAATTAGATTTCCATAACTAGTGCAAATCGTGACCCAAGAAGAAGATTAGAGTTTAAGACCACTTACTTAAGGGTATTTGAGAGGAAACCCTAGAATATTAGAACCCTAGCTTTTGGAGATTAACTTGCAACTTAACTTGAACTGGTGGAGATCTTTCAAAATGCTAGAAGGTATGTAGCTAGGAACCCTAGAATTCCTTCATTAAATGTAGATAGTATTTGTGGTGTAGGATTAAATGAGAGAGAGATGATGGAAGGGTGAGGATCGCCAAAAGAGAGAGAGAGAGAGAGAGAGAGAGTTTCGGCCTAAGAAGAAAAGAAAGTGAGAGTTTCCAAAAAGAATTCAGCCGCTGCCTTATAACCCTACCATTTGACCGCCGGCGAAAGTGACATTGCGGTTGTGACACGACACTATCGCCGGTCACTTTCGCGTGATTTGTACCACGAGGAAATCAGATCGGCCAGCCCCACCACCGCGATTATGACGCTGCGAGAGTGCCCTTGGCACTATCGCCGGGCACTCTCGCCTCATTTGTACCGAGAGCTTGGCGATGCTGAAACAGGAAGATCGGCGAGAATGACCTCGCGAGAGTGGCCATGGCATTCTCGTCGTGTCACTCTCGCCATCCTTGTACCGCAAGTGAAACCAAGCTGCTGCTGTCGTTTTCTAGTGATGTGCACGATTGGTCTATCCTGAGTCGTTTAAACGGTTGCCTTTGCTAACAATCCAACGTACCATAACCATGTAGACGACGAAAAGAGATGCATGCATGTATACATGCATGCACACGAAACCCATAACGAGAGGAACACGAGGGCGGTACACGAAACTTACCACAAAGAGGAAACGAGGGTGGCAAAAGAACTTAAATTGAAAGCATCAATTTAAGGAAAAGAGGTTTACCTAAGAAATTCGGGGTGTTACATCACACCCTCAAACCATATAAACATTGCCTTTATTCTCTACTCCGTCGAGTTACACCTCAAGGACTTACGGGGACCATATTGCCTATCCAATCTAGACGAGTTACAACTCAAGGATGAGATGTCCCTTATTGCCTACTCGCTAGTAGCCATAAACGGCTAACGATAAAAATGAACATATAGTCCATAAGTGTCTAAATCCTCGTGCACAAGAAGATAGACTAAGACAAATCCCAAATCATGATCATGAATGCATATAATTTAACAACTTTGAATCGTAGCATGGTAGTTAATCCCACATGTTATCGTAAATGAATTTTCCATAAAACGCACGTAGCATATAGATTCTACTTTATCTTCCATTCTTTTAAAATACTTTAACGATACATAAAGTTTGCCATTTAGTTGTGGTGCACCCTTATATATCCTCATACATGTGCATCGCTATGATGTAAGAATATATATATATATATATATATATATATATATATATATATATATATATATATACTTATAGCCCATAAAGGTTATAAATGCATATTTGTATACATACACACTCCAAATAATGATTTAGGGAAAAACCCTAACTTTCCAAATCAAAACCCAACAATGTTATACAATTTATATGTAGCACCAAAACATGACAATAAGTAAAATGTAGAGGTTTAGACACTCCCCTAAGGGCTCTTACAAGGAAACTCTAGAAAAGATGAGATACTTGATCTTGAGGGAGAAATGGTGGTTTTTCTCTCTTGGGAGTGAGAAACCCTAGAAAAGAGATAAAACTCCTCAAGATGGTGTTTCTTAAACAAAGTGTAGTAGGATTTCATAGATGATACTTACTTGATGAGTTTGTAGGTGAGAAACCCTAAAAGTAAGAAACTTTAACTTGAGTAGATGATCTAGACTTGAAGTCTTAAAAGAGATGGTAGCTTCCAATAATAATGGCAAGATCACTTAGGTTGCCACTGCCAACACCATTAATGAACCCTAGCATTGAATGTGGTAGGAGAAGAGAGAAATGGTGAAGAAATCGCCAAGAGAAAGAGGGTGTTGATCTGCAGCCAAAAGAACCTCAATAATGAATGAAATGCTCCAAACCCGTCGACTTAAGCTGCTAGAAAAACTCCCCGTGCGCGACTTTGCCCTAGCGACAATGGCCTGGGCATTGTCGCCGACCAGAGGTTGCTCACTGTCCAAAAATGTCGAGGTGCTCGACTGTGCCACCAGCGACTATGCCTTGGTCATAGTCTTCAGCATAGTCGTCGTTCCCAACACCCAGGTTGTCCAAAGTTGTGTTTCGGCTAGGAGAGTCCATTTCCCTTCAAGGTAAGATCATGGCTCGACAAGGAAGAATCCATGCAACGAATGGACCCATGCATGACATTCAACAACTTGCACACTTCATATCATGGCTCGCGACTCGCTTGACAACAACTTTAAACGAGAAGTCTTAAGGACGAAAACGATAATTTGCATACGTATGTCGAGGCCCATGCATGGAGAAGAAAGGTGTACACATGTATAATCCTACATACATATAAATGTACATGAAGCTTGATTTAACGTATTTTAAAGTCGAGAGTGGAACTTTACTTTACTTACGTAAAAATTCGGGGCGTTACAATCCTCCCCTCCTTAGAAAAGGTTTATTTCTCGAAACCTTGCACTCAGGCGAAAAGATGAGGGTAGCGCCTCTTCATATCCTTCTCGGATTTCCACGTCACGTTGGCACCTCTATGATGCCTCCTCTAGACCTTTACCATAACCACCTGCTTGTGTCGAAGTCTTTTCGTTTCCCTCTCTAAGATCGCTTCCGATTCTTCCACACATCGGTTGTTATCCACTCGGATTTCCGATAGTGGGATGACATTTTCCTCTTTCGCTAAACATTTCCGTAGGTAGCACACATGGAACCTCGGATGGATCCCACTCATTTCGGATGGTAACTCCAATTGATAGGCTTGAAGTCCTACACGTTTGACAATAGGGAAGGGCCCAAGGAAACAAGGGCTAAGCTTCCCGCGTTTTCCAAATCTGATGATCCCTTTCCAAGGTGAGACTTTCAATATCACCCGATCTCCCACTTGGAATTCGACTGGTCGTCTCTTCTTGTCGGCATAAATATTTTGGCGCTCTTGAGCCGCCTTCAAACGTTCTCGAATAATCTTAACCTTATATGTCGTCTCTTACACAATTTCCGGTCCGACAAATTGCTTCTCGCCCGCCTTAAGCCAACAAATCGGCGTCCTACATTTCCGACCATACAAGACCTCAAATGGCGCCGCCTTCAAGCTCGAATGATAACTACTGTTGTAGGAGAATTCCACTAACGGTAGATGAGTATCCCAGTTTCCTCCAAAGTCGATAACACACGACCTCAACATGTCTTCCCACGTTTGTATTGTCCGCTCACTTTTCCCGTCTGTCTGAGGATGGTATGTCGTACTCAGATTTATTCTCGTACCCAATTCCCTCTGAAATGTGTCCCAAAAGTTTGAAGTGAAACGGCTATCCCGATCGAACACGATACACAATGGCACTCCGTGCCTCGAGACTACCTCGTTTATATACAATCTTGCCAACTTGTCCATTGGCAACGTCTCTCGCATGGCTAAGAAGTGTGCGGTCTTGGACAACCGATCTACGATTACCCAAATGGTGTCGTGACCTCTCAAGGTTTTTGGTAACTTCGTGGTAACTTCGTCACGAAATCCATTGTGATATGATCCCATTTCCACTCGGGTATATCCAATGACTGTAAACTTCCGTAAGGTCGTTGATGCTCGGCCTTCACCAACGAACAAGTAACACACTTAACCACACAATCGGCCACGTCAAGTTTCATCAACAGCCACCAATAATTGAGTTTCAAGTCCCTATAAATTTTCGTGCTTCCCGGGTGTATAGAGTACTTTGACTTATGCGTGTCATCCAACAATAGGTATCGACATCCCCCGATATTTGGTTCCCAAACTCTTCCTTGAAAGAGCTTCAACCCCCTACTATCTTCTGTTAGGAGTGAGTGTCGTTTCAACATAAATTCTTCCTTGAGGTTTGCTTCGAGAAGTGCTTCACCTTGCGCGGTCTTAATCTTGTTTATCAAACTCGAGACGACTTCGATTCTTGCCAATGATGTAACATCTCGAATTTTCCATAATATTTTAATGTAAATTGGGGTCTAATTGTATTTTGGTTTAAACTTTGGATTATTTTGTGATTATATAATTCAATGGGGTTTAAAAAACAAAGGATTAAAGTTTAGTTGCTATTTTTGGAAGTTTGGAACTAGTGGGTGTAATTGGTTATTTTGGAAAATTGGAGGGTCACTTAAGAAAAGAGGTTAGACTTAATTGAGATATTATCTCAATCCAGTGTTTGAGTCGGCAAAAAGAAGGCAGAAAGAAAAGAGAGAGAAAGAAGAGAGAAAGGAGAGAAAAAGGAAGAGAAAAGAAGAAGAATCAAGTGAAAACTTTGGTAAGAAATCAAAGTGTTTTTGTAAATTTGATTCCAGTAGCAAGATGATGTACATAAAACAATCTAATTTCATTTAGGTGTTGTTTTGATTTGGAATCAGATTTTTCAAAGAAGTGGGTTTTTACAAACAAAGGTGAGTTCATTCATTTTGCTTAAAACCTTGTTTTCTTTCAAATTAAATGTTAAGAGATGTGTATAAACTGTTTTGGGACGGTATGGTTGTGTTTAAAACAAGCTGAATGGAACAGATAGGGTTTTAGGATGAATTTCTAAGCTGCAGGTCGTGGTTTTCGGGTAAAATGAAAGTATCCGGAAACCACTGTATGAAGGTTTCCGGACAAGGTAAAATATCCGGTAAGTCTTAATTTCTTGTAGTTTCCGGATGAAATTAGTTACCGGAAGGTATCCGGATTACCTTGGTTTTCGGACATCATCCGGATTAGATAAGTACCCGGTAAGTTGTGTATTATCCGGAAAGATGATGCATCCGGACAAATTGTGTATTCGGTAAATTATGGATATCCGGAAAGTGGTATTATCGGACAAAATGAGGTGTCCGAAAACTTATGTTGTTCGGTCAATTTTGAGTATTTAGTAACTTTAGGATTTGCTGATTTCTGAAAGAGTACGATTTAAGAGTTGAAATACAATCCTAGTAATTTGAACATACTTACAGCTGAATGGTAGGGTGTTAGGCTTAAAGATTGTTTTAGTTTGATACTATACAGGTGTGTAGTAAGTGTAATGGATCCGTAAACACTAGTGGTTATGTACACGTGGAATAAATGAAGATAAATCGTTATTCCGATGTGTGTGAGAAATCGTGGAATAAACGTAATTCCCGATTTCTAAGGAAAAGAAGGGATTGGCATGTGTATATTGTAATCTCTATTTCCTTTCCAAGAAATGGGCATGTGTATATTGTGATTTCTTAGATATGAGCATTAATCTAGAATCTGTGGAAGATTCGTAGTGTGGCTCTGAGCATTAATCTAGAATCTGTAAAGATTTGTAGTGTGGCTCTGGAACGTGATACAAGGACTGACTTGGTGTCGGTCATGTTCATGGAATTGGGTATAACCCTGTCATCGGAAGATGGTTATATATGTGGTAAGAAAAAGGGTAATCAGGTTTGTTATAACTTGTTTACATTGATTTTAAAAGTATTATTTTGAAACAGAATGTTCTCACTAGGCGTTAGCCTAATCGTTTCAAATAATGTTTTCTTACCAGGTACTAGCTCAGGAAAGTAAAGGGATGTGGGACGAGCGTTTTGGAATAGCGGAGAATTCGATTAACGGAAGGAGATTTTGATGGATTTGCTTAGATAACTTAGTTAATCTGATTATAGTGACATAATTAGATTAATAGGTTATTCGAAGAATTCAGTATTTGTAAATATACTCCTTATGGTTAATTCACTTCTTATATAAAAGTTTGAAGGTTATTTTACTCATAACTTGTTATAATTTGAGGTTCAAATTAGCCCTGATTTTAGGGTGTTACAAATGACATTTGCACCTTCCCACTATATTCCTTCCGGCTCAAGGCATCCGCTACTACATTCGCCTTGCCCGGATGGTATAGTAGTTCACAATCGTAGTCTTTAAGCAACTCTAGCCATCTTTTTTGGCGCATATTCAACTCCTTTTGGTCAAACACGTACTTCAAACTCTTATGGTCGGTGTATAGTGTGCACTTTATCCCGTACAAGTAGTGTCGCCATAGCTTCAAGGCAAACACGACCGCCTCCAACTCGAGATCGTGAGTTGGATAATTCTTTTCATGTTCATTTAGTTGTCTTGACGCCAAGGTTCTAAATGGCGTGAGGCGTGGCGTGGCGGCGAGGTCAAGCCTCAAGCCTTACGAGTTACGGCGAGGCCATGGCGTTTTCCAAGGCGTGGCTTAAGGCGGCAAATATGTATATAAAATATATGTATATATGTGTGTGTTACTGTCTTAACAATAAATATTAAGTTATCAATAATTTAAATTCATATATAACGATAAACAAAAGAAATTCTAAATTCTAATCGATACTAACGAGCCTATTCGAATCGAATTTCGAAATACATAGATTCGAAATATCGAAAGTACACAAGTTTGTAACGCCATAACGCGCCATGGCGTGCCATGGCGGGCCAAGGCGTGCCATGCCATAACGCGCCAAGGCGGGCCATGGCGTGCCATGGCGGGCCATAACGAGTTACACGCCTTATCTCGACGCCAAGGGGTATAACGTGGCGGCAAGGCTGCGCCTCGGCGCCATGGCGCGCCATGGCGGCGTCAAGGCGCGTTTTTTAGAACATTGCTTGACGCATACGCTATCACCTTGCCCCTTTGCATCAAAACACACCTAACCCCATCTTGGATGCATCACTATACACAACAAAGTCTTCGTTTCCCTCGGCCTCGGGTAAAGGATAAGATTGGGGATTCTCAAAGTTTTCGTTGTAGAATCCGAAAGGCCTTTTCTTGTATGTCGGTCCACACAAACTTCACGTTTTTCCGTGTCAAAGGTGTCAACGAAGAAGCAATCTCGGAAAAGTCTTGGATGAATCGTCGGTAGTATCCGGCTAACCCCAAAAAGCTTCGAATTTCCGTAGGGCTCTTTGGAGGCCCCAAATTCATCATTGTCTCCACTTTTGCGGGGTCTACTTTCACTCCCTCCCGGGTTACTACATGCTGCAAAAATTGAACTTCCCGCAACCAAAATTCACACTTAGAAAATTTAGTGTATATCTTCTCTTTTCTTAGAACTTCTAACACCTCTCTAAGATGTCGTTCATGTTCCTCCTCATCCTTAAAGTACACCAAAATGTCATCGATAAATACAATCACCGACCTGTCCAAAAATGGTCGGCAGACGCGATTCATCAAATCCATGAATATTGTCGGCACTACGAGTTCCATGAATACGTATACATGGAGAAGAAAGGTGTATGCATGTATAATCCCACATACATATAAATGTACATGAAGCTTGAGTTAACGTATTTTAAAGTCGAGAGTGGAACTTTACTTTACTTACGTGGAAATTCGGGGCGTTATAGTAATTGATAATTAAAATATATTAATTAATATTAAAAATATATAAAAATAATTTATATGATTAACAACTTTAAATAATTAAAAATAAATATCAATGTATAATTAAATTTTAATTTAATAATTTTCAGTTAATATTAATTAATATTTATTAATTAATAACAATTAAATTTAAAAAATTAATATTTATTTATAATAATAGTTAATAAATAATAATTGATATTAATGAGAGCAATATTGAAATATTTACAAAAAGCTACTAAAAGTAGCGTTTCAAAAAACTAGCGTATAAGCTAGCTTACTTATGGTCATCCAAACATGTACCAAGAAAAAAAATAGCTTATAAGCTAGCTTTTTTTTTGCCAAACGATGCCTTAAAATTTTCTCCAAATTTGGAGATTTTAATCTTCTCTCTCTTCTTTTCTCTATTTTAGCATATGGTATAGCATAGCTGTTGGAGCAAAAAAGTTGCTAAAATCTCACTTTTTTCTATTTTAGCATAGCTGTTGGAGACGCTCTCATATAAAATATTAAATCCGAACGTAATTATTAGTAGCTTTTAATTACAAAATATTATCATCTGAAAAATAACATTTATATACAAAATATTACCATCACATAAATATTAAAAGATAACATCCAAATACAAAATATTATTACCATTGACTCCACCATAAACACACAAAAACATCAACTAAAAACACACACACAAAAACTGAGGCCTTGTTTGTTTTTAAAATTTCAGCTCTTAATTACCACTTATCACTTATTCGGTCAGACTTTTTCAATTCAAACTGTTTGTTTTTTCAAAATTTTCAGACCCACTTATCACTTAAAATCATCTTTAGAAAAAAGTGGTAGCCTAACCACTTATTTCTCACTTATTTTGAGAAGGTTTTTGTTTTGCTTTTAGGAGTATTAGACTTGAGATTTTGGAATGATAATACCTTCAAAGTTTGAAATGATAATATCTTGAGGGACAAAATAGACAATTATACATATTCAAACATTTGTCAGTTTATAAAAAACAAACAGTCTTGTTGATTTAGATTGCAGCCTTCAGCACCACCACTTAAAAATCAGAAGTGAAATCAGATTTCAGCAAATCTTAAAAAACAAACGCCACCTAACTAGAAATAGATAAAAAGATTTATGACAATATGAGAAATGAGATGAGTTGCACAAGAACTTGAGCAACCTTATTGTCTCGTCGTCTAGTGAAAAAAATCTATTAGTATTTGTATTTTCGTAATTTTTATATTAATGTACTTTTATTTTAGTAGTTTGAATAAAAAACATAACAAAAATATCATTTTTTTAAATAAAGCATTGATAAGAAATCTTAATAAAAAAATAATGTTCAAATAAACTAATAAATGAATTATATTTAATAAACATATTATTAATTAATGTTTAAACAAATAAATTAATTAATTAAATTAAATAAAAATAGATTTATTTAATATATTGTGTTTGCAAAAGATATTTCTAATTGTTAAAGAAGTGGCTACACTTGTAAGACAATGACATATTGTTAAAGAAGTGGCTACACTTGTAAGACAATGACATGTCATGTCATCTTGCTTTTCAAGTACCAAGCGTTGTTGATGCTCTTGCTTTACTCTAATTTAAAAATAGGAAAAGAAAAGAGGTTAGTCGCAAGTGTGAAGTGGTAGCCCAGAATCAGGTTTAGGCGCCATGTTTCTTGGCGCATCTCCACTACTTATCTTCCTCCCCTCTGCACCCACGTCCACTCCCGTCGATCATCTCAAAATCAAATTGAATTTTAATCTTTCGCAACGTAACCCTACCTCCAAATCAACCCAAAACCTTGCAAAATCGCCATGTACCAGCAGGAGCAAAATTTGCTTATGTGGGAGAAGGCCGTTTTTAGCAACAATCTCCACAGCTCTCATCCCAATTCACCATTCCAATGGCTCAGGCTCGCTTTCTGATGATCCCATGGTACCTCACTTTGAATTTCAAATGCATCGATTCATCAGGTTTTTCGATCGAGCAATGATTTCGCTATTTATCGAACAAAATTTCACTCTCTGTTTAGTGTTCATGTTAACCGTTAAAGTTGAATTTTAGTCAATTGGACTTTCAAATGTCAAAGTGTGAAGAATTTTGTAGGAATTACCTTAATAATACTAAACATAGTGTTCATTCTTCGGGGATTTTATGGTTTTTGTTGATTAATTCTGCAATTTTTTATGAACATCGGAGATTACGTAATCACTAGTCCAAGTTTCACTTCGATGGATATTTACAATACTGAATGATTGATCTTAAAGGGATTCAATGCTCTATGAAGGCTGTGCTGGACAGGGTTCATCCTCCAAGACCTGATTGGTATGAGGAGTTTTACGCGGCAGCCATGGATACAACAATGAAATCTTATGAGGCCGAGGTTGGTAATCAAACAAAGTAAACTCTGTACTGTATAAAACATCATTATCTTTTACTTGCATTTGATGTGTTTGTGTAAATGACACTTGTTATTTGATAAGATTGCAGGCTATAAGTCGCAGCTTTTTGCAAATTTGATAGGAAAAGCTGAAAAAATATTGGAGATTGGGATAGGGACAGGTCCTAATCTCAAATATTATGGCAGTGCAGTTTCTGGTGCAAGTGTAGTTGGTGTAGATCCGAATAGAAAGATGGAAAAGTATGCTCGAGCTGCAGCAGAAGCTTCTGGTTTGCCTCGAAAGAACTTCAAGTTTATTCATGCTGTATGTTTTCTTCATGAATCTATGTTTTAATCCCTAATCTTTGTCAAAATACAAATTTAATAAAGAATGGAAAGTTTTTATGCAGGTTGCAGAAGCATTGCCTGTAGTTGATGCTTCCATGGATGCGGTGGTGGGCACATTGGTGCTATGTTCTGTTAAGGATGTTAACAAGACTCTTCAGGGTATATGATTATCTTGTCAGATTGAGTTACTTTTTAATCTGTATCAATATGATAGTGACATCTTATGGAGTGATTAATATCTATAATACTCCAATTCATCAACTATAAAGGGTTTTTTTTGCAAGCTAGAAGCTAAGTACAGTGTATATAAATCTTCAAATTGTCCAAGTATGGTGTTTTTTTTGGGGATTTTGCAACTATCATGATTTCTATGATTCTATGCAAGCTAAAGCCAATTGCAATAGTTATTGGTGTTAATTATACCATCTTAAAGTGGCTCGTTTCTATAAACACCCCCTCTATCCACAAAAAAAGAGTCCATGTTTGACTTTTAGTGTCGAGTACTTCACTATTCAACTTTGGGAATTAGCTAGAACTGTTATGATTGTGACGATAATAGCTTACATGGTAAGCAAGGTTTATATCAATGAATATACACTATCAAAATATGTATTTCATCAATGCATATCTACTATGCATGCAAGTATATGTGCATTGATGCATATACTCACTGAAATTCATTAGCGTATATGCATCAATGAATATACCAGTTCTCAATGAACCGCCCCCTATATCACTATTATGGCAAGAAGCCTTAAGTGAAGAAGCTATTTCTATTGGAAGAGGGTGGGCAAGCGCATTAAAGGACCAACTTTTAGTAGTTCAGGGTTTCCGAGGGCCCCTATAAGATGGTAAAACTTTTCAAAACTAACAAGCTAAAGCATTAATGTTGATTTGAATTTCCAAAAAAGAAAAAACCGACTCTTTTCTTGAACCATGCCCGTTTTCCCTTTCTTTCATGACACTTTTGATTTGCGATACTATGATGGTTATGATCTTATATGCACATTGTCATTAGATATTTACAAAACAGAACTATATACATCACCAGACCCTACCTCTGTGTGGGATTTACTGGGTCACTTTGGTTACAGAGTGATATATCATCGAAGAAAAGTAAAGTGTCGTCTTGATTGTGTGCAGAGGTGAAGAGGGTGCTAAAACCAGGCGGTCTTTACATATTTGTGGAACATGTAGCTGCCAAAGGTACTTAACTGTTGAGCTACCCCTCAAGGTTATACTGTAACATTTAAATGAGTAGCATAATTAGCTTGTAATGAAACTACAGATATGATGGTTATAGAACTTGTTTGCTCAGTAAAACTAGCATGCTATTCTTTTATTTATTTTTGGTGTTATTCTTGGAGCAGATGGTACGCTTCTGAAAGTTATGCAGCGTGTTTTAGATCCGTTGCAGCAGACGGTTGCAGATGGATGCCATCTTACGAGGGAAACAGGAGACAATATTTCGGCAGCTGGGTTCTCGAGTGTCGACATGAAAACTGCTTTCCTTTCTTCTGCATCACTGATAAACCCTCATGCATATGGGATTGCTTGCAAGTAACGAAACACTGCCATCCATGCACATACATGTATGTATGTATGTAATTATGCATATTGTCACCATCATTCCAATTCGCACTTCATTCTCCTTGAGGTAGAGTTCAGGTCGGCATACATCCAAATTCCCTGACCCCACCCCGTGTAATGATATATTGAGACTTTATAAGATTTAGTACTTCTTACTCAAAGTAAATAGTATAAAATAAAAAAAATTAAATGTATGTACATAAATTGGAAAAGAAGAATCATTAAATTAAATAAACAGGAAAACAATGTTGATAAATTTTAGCATCATAAAGTTGTAGTATAACATTGAAGTTATTGGATGAAGCATTGAATGGGTTTAGAGTAATTTCTTTTCTTGGTTGAGAATAATAATTAATTTCATGGTCAAATCCTAATTGAAATGAATTGGATTTGGTTCTTGAATATTCTGAAAATTAAGTGGGTAAATAACTTTATATATCTTGATCCCATGGCTTCTACTGCCCTTAATTGAAAACCCATTTAAGGTCATTTGACCAAACGAATAACTTATCTGTGTTACAAAAGATAGCTAAGACGGGGGTCCGTGCTCTGTTGTGTGGCTGCCAGGCCACATGGGTCCAATGCGGTTAACCACGACGGGTTCACCACATGAACCCTACCGGAGAACCAACACCAGCTTCTCACCAAGATGGGATTTTGTATTCCAGTATGAAATGAAGGGCAGTCATTTGTAGGGGTTAGCATAACCCGACCGAACCCGAATTTACCCGAACCCGATAAACCCGATTCTCCATTTCGGTTCGGTTTGGGTTGGGTTTTCCCAAACCCGAACCCGACCGAAGTTTTAAAAATATATTTTTTTAAATAAATTATAAATAGTAAATAGAGTAAACTCTACTTTTGGTCCCTGAGGTATAGTGATTTCTTTTAAACAAATACATGTGGTTTCATAAGTCAAGTTGTGGTACCCATGGTTTTGATTTTACGCTAGATTCGGGGTCTGGTCACTAACGGGGTTAAATGGCTTCGTTAGTGTCAGGGGCAATTTCGTCTTTTCACTATTTCCCTCCTATTTTAACCCGCCTTCCTTCTTCTTCTTCTTCACTTCATTCCTTCTGTTAACTTCATCTTCTTCCTTCCTCCTCCTTTGTCGATTCAAGACTTCTTCATCTTTAACAATCATGGTGTTATGTTATTGTGGATGTGAAGCAGCTGTGAAAACATCATGGACCACCACAAATCCTGGTCGAAGGTTCTATACATGTGGAAGACTGGTACAGTGTTACGATTTTCTACATTTTCTGCAAGTAATCATGCTTAGCTAATAAAAGTTAGTTTTTTCTGTTAACAGGGCCATTGTTCCTTTTTTGGGTGGTTTGATCCACCTATTTGTTCAAGGTCCATTGATGTCATTCCTGGGCTACTCAAAGCCAAAAACAGAGCTGAAGAATGTGTCAGAGAGAAAGACAGGGAAATTTTGAAGTTGAATCTGCTCTTGGTCATCACTTGGAGTTTATTTGTGTATTTCATGCATTTAGCCTTGACATGATCTGTTTTTTGTGTATGGGTTAGCATTTGGGGAACAATGTATGCATTAGTTTTGTGTTGGTACTATTTGTAATGGTGCCAAATCATCTCCTGTTTGTTATAAAACTAGTTGTGTTGGTACTATTTGTAATGACATCCTATTTGTTATAAAAGTAGGTGAATGTTTTGGTGGTTTGATCCAACTGTTTTTGGTACCTTTGTTGATAACACAAAACCAAACCTGTTTTGGTCATCTGCAAGACACAAAACCAAACATGTTTTGGTACACAACATAACAGAACTCTAACTTGTTTTGGTACCTTTGTGGATAACACAAAACCAAACCTGTTTTGGTCATCTGCAAGACACAGATAACACATACAATTCCATTCTGTTTTAGGACACAACATAACACAAAGAGTAAACACAAAACTAATTGTTTTCAATACCAATAATTACAGTACAAAAGCTATTGTTTCAACCATAAATACAATACATACCAACCTAAGACATAAACAGATAAACTAACTGTTTTCAACCAACACCAAACCACCAAACTAACTGTTTCAACCATACAACCAAACCATAACTACCATATATAATGTTTCAACCATTAACTACCAAAACACACAAACACAAACTTCAAGTCATGCCCTTTCCTGTGAAGGCCCTGCTTTCCCTGCTTTCCCTCATTGTCCTCCTTTCCCTCCTTGTCCTCCTTGTCCTTTACAAGTCCTGGAATTGTGTCCTTGATTCTTACACTTATCACAAGTCACAGTCTTCCCTTTCCTAGGAAGTTTACCAGTGTCCCCACTCCTCTGAGACAACTCCTCATGTGTCTTCCTTCTCTTCTTCTTTGGTCTCCTAATCTGTTTATGGTGAGTTGGTGGGATTAAAGTTGTTGCCCAGTCACCTTTCTCCCATAGCAGGCTTCCATTGATTGGCTCAATCTTGAAGCTATACATTTCCCTCCATGTGCTTACTCTGTATACATGATCAACCCAATCTTCAGGTAACACATTGTTACCATTTGCTCCCATGTTCCAGTTTGTAGCCACAACATGCTTGCATGGAATTCTAGTTAACTCCCACCTCCTACATGAACATGTCCTTGCTCTCACATCTACTATGCATTGGTCATTCCAAGGGCCAGAAACCTATTATATAGGAAAGAAATAAGTCCATATCTAGTAAATACCATTAAAACAAAGCATAATAACCTCTTTTTTAGTATACATACCTGGTACCTATCTCCTCCACTAAACAAGACTTGATATTTGGATGCCTCTTTCTTGGCAGTCTCCAAGATTTTGTTTGCAGTTGGGGTAAGTGGGCCATCACAACTCTCTATCACTTTGCATACATTCACTATCCTCTTCATTAGATACACTATAATGTATTCCATACATGAATAAATTGGTTTATCCCTAGCATCAACAATTTGTCTATTGAATACCTCACACATGTTATTCAATAACACATCAGAGTGACACCTGCCTGTTACCAAAGTATAAACAGGTTGAAATATGTTACCAAAGTAAAAACAAGTTGACATATATACTTACCAAAGTAAAAATAGGTTGAAATATACCTGTGAAGTGTGATCTGATCCAGGATTGAGGGGGATCTTGTTCAAATATTCATAGCACTCTGAATTGAACATTCTCAAACTTTCCATTGCAGTCTTAAACTGTGGGACAGTGGGGGCTGTTGCACATTGCCACAAGTGATCCTTGTATGCTTTCCCTTTCCACTGCTGTTTCATGTTATCATGAATATGCCTGAGGCAGTATCTATGCTCAGCAGAAGGGAACAAATTGGCAATTGCTGGAAGAATGCCCTATTTTCAAAATAGTGTAACAATGAGAATACAATTCAATTACAAAAACAGAGGAAATTGAAAACCACAAACAGAGGAAATTGATTCATACCTTTTGTCTGTCACTAATGAAAGTGAAGTTGGAATTTCTTTGAAGATCAAGGTCATTTCCAAGGCATTCTAAGAACCACATCCATGAACTTGTATTCTCAGCCTCTACTATGGCATATGCCACTGGATATATGCCCTGATTTGGGTCAATGCCCACTGATGTTAGAATTTGCCCTGGAAATGGACCTTTCATAAAAGTACCATCTAGTCCCAACAGATCCCTTCTACCTGCCCTGAATCCTCTCTTCAAAGAACCTAAACATATGTATACCCTTTTGAATTTCCTGGTTTCACTAGCTGGATTGGGTTCTTCCTCAACTTCCATCTTAATTGTTGTGTCAGGGTTGCATCTTTTTACCTCAGATAGGTAATCCCTCAGGTGTTGGTACTGTGCCCCATAGTCTCCCCAGATCTTCTTCATGGTCATCTGTTTTGCCCTCATTGCCTTGCCAGGTGACACATAGATCTCAAATTTCTCTGATAAGTGGGATTGAATTGCCTTCAATGGCATATTTGGATCTACCTCGATCTGCTCTGTTATGTGCTTTGAGAGGAATTGTGCAGTGGCCATACCAACCTCCCTCGTTTGGAAGCATTTATGGGTGTCAAAATAGGTTTTCACAGTCCAGGTTTCTTCATTTTCTGAACATGATACATACAAAACCCATGGACAACAGGGCCCATTGGACTTTCTCCAACCAGTCTTTCTTCCCTTAATAGGCCCACTGGACTCCTTTAACTTTGGCAATGATCCCCTACAAATGGCCCTAAGTCTTGCAACATCATTTCTGATCACCACTAAGTCCCTTCTAGTCTGAATTGAATGCTGCTTGATTAGGTTGATAATGGTTGTTTTATTACCAAAAGTCTGGCCTAAATAGAAGTCAATCTCTTTACACTGTGTTTGGGTCCTGCCTTTGCACAAACTGCCATTGTTATCCCCTGATTCAAAATTATCAACCTCAAAAGGATCAATATCACCCTCCACATTCACACTTTCACTTCCCTCTCCATTTACACCAAACCAGTCCACATAACCATCTACATAATCCTCCAAGTCATCATCTATACCAAATACCTCATCATACTCATTACTATTATGGCTCTCTATATCATCATGGTTGTCACTTCCCTGAATCAATTCCAACCCCTGGTTCAAGTCCAAATCATGGTTCAAGTCCAAGGCCTGGTTCAAGTCTAAGCCATTGTCCAAGCCTACTTCCTCTTCCTGTTCTGGTAACTCTGAGTCCAACCCCATGAAAGGATCAAAGCTATGAATTATATGATCCATGCTTTGATTTGGGGTTGACAGGTTAGTCCTACCATGTTCCACAAACACATCAATGAGTTTAATAGCAGGGGCATATTGTAAGAGGTTTAACACATCCTGGTTACTACCTAACCCTCTTAACCCAGTATCCATATCACCTTCAGGAATCAAGAAATGGTAAAATTTGATTTCATGTCTATCATACCCTAATGCTAACACCATTAAATGAAACTCCTCTACATTTAATCCTTCTGTGTTAACCAAATCAACATAATCAGTCTTACCATTCTCGTATCTCCTTCCAGAAAAACTTGTAAAGCAACCTCCATGGTTCATCCTTACTGTTATCAATGTTGGGTAAAGCTCTGTACAGAAAATCAACAGGGTCAAAGCTATGAAGAATGTTTGCTTAAAAAATGGAAAAACAGAGATGAATGTTTGCTTACCATATACATCACTTGGGTCAAATCCTTCCTTAAAACCCATCCGGGTTCCGCCATTGTTTCTTGAGCAGGGAACAAGTTTGATCGAGAAAAGGGTTTTTAGCTCAGTGTTCGTGTGAAGAGAGTGAGGTTTGAAGTTTGAAGTGTGTGAAGTGTTAGTGAAGACGAAGAGTCGAGTGTCGTTAATATTTGAGGGAAATAGTGAAAAGATGAAATTGCCCCTGACACTAACGAAGCCATTTAACCTCGTTAGTGACCAGACCCCGAATCTAGCGTAAAATCAAAACCATGGGTACCACAACTTGACTTATGAAACCACATGTATTTGTTTAAAATAAATCACTAAACCTCAGGGACCAAAAGTAGAGTTTACTCTAGTAAATATATATATCTAATAATTAGCTTTTCTCCACTCCACTCTCCGGTACGATTTCAGCTTTTCTCCACTCCACTCTTTTGGTTTACTGTTTCTTTAAGTAGGAATTGTTAACAGGGTCTAAAAACACCAAAAAAAATTGGGCTTGGGACGAGGCCCAACCCGCCCAACCCGACCGAGTAACCCGAACCCGAAATGGCCCAAAACCCGAACTAGGGTTCGGTCGGGTTTCGGGCCTGTACCATCCACCCGAAACCCGATCGGGTTCGATTTTTTTGGCCCTACCCGACCCGTGCTCACCCCTAGTCATTTGGTTCTCCATTTATATTGTCCTTCAACATCTTCAAACTGAACCACAAGGGATGTGGCATACTGGTTAAGCTCTGGAGATGTGGTGGAATATCCCATCTGCCCAGTGTTCGAATCCAGGCATACACAACAATTGTGGCCACTGAGGTTTAATCAATCAAGGCTGATTAGTCTAGGCATAGCCTAGGACACCCTTACAAAAAAAAACATCTTCAAACTGTAGAGAAAGTGGGCATTGCTATAGAAGAAATTATTTACCCAATTATCAGTCAGCATTCATGAGTAGGGATGTTTTTCAGTCGACTTATCTCCGGCCCACCAGTGGGATGATACAAGAAATCAGCCTTGATAAATATGCTAATTCATCAAAAAGAGGTAATATTGTTGTATAACCCCTTGGCCTTTCCAATAGGAAGAATTAATTCTGACCCTTGATAAAAGAGACCGTTTCAGCACTGCGAGTTGTGATTTCCTGTTTTCAGAGGTTTCTACTTAACCGAAATCGGATAACAAAGAGTTGGTCGTTGAAGGGAAACTTGGACACGAATTTTGGTGGCAAACGAATGACGCCACAATCGGGTGGCGGTTATGGGGTCGGGTGTTCAAAATCAGCGTCGGTTCCAGAAAGAAGTCATGAA